>JAVTVY010028329.1:0-116821 GCA_036873755.1 Hanleya hanleyi
TATGATACTTGATATACATGTTTCTTATGATTGGAGGATGCACCTATGCTATTTATGAGATGAAACATTAATTTATGTCCAAATTATGAGGTTTTGGACTTGGTAATTTGCCAATTATAAGGTGTTTTTCTTAGATAAAAATGTACTGAAAAGTTGTCTGTAATTGTCAGGTTTCATTACATGTACCGTACCCCGGTACATGGAAAGTTTGCTCTACAATATGTTTTCAATACTGCTACAGCTTCAGCTGGAGACCCCGCAAGGCGAGATGTTAGGGTTCTCAGAACGCTTCTTTATGTTTGTCCCAGGCCACGTGGGAAAGATATTATTGCCTGACCGCATGGCAAATAAATGCCCAGTGGTCTGTAGAGCTTAACTGAAAAAAAAGAAGTTGCATATCGGTAACTTACCGTGGGTGTCCGGTGGGCATGGGTTTCTGTTGTTCCAATGCATTTTGCTGAGAAGCAATAGAAAGTTGATAATGTGATGTCTAGGACTGTAATTTCACTTGTATTTATTGCACCAATGTAAGCATCCTGTATGTGTCTTGTGTGCTGTTCTCGGTGTTTTATATGATGGATGGTGGGTGTCTGGTTGCGTTGTTGCTTCAAAGAAGCAAATCTTTGAAGCAACAGGAACACAACTTGGCTGGGTGATGCCTAGTTGCTTCGTCCTGATATGACTGAAATACTGTTGAAAGCGACATTAAATCCTACTCACTCACTTGCTGGGTAACTTATGGATAGTTCTAGAACACTTTCTGAACCCTACTTCGCCCCCATTCTGAACCCAAATATGCGGGGTGTGGTATGGTTCCTCGAATATTTTTATTATTCTTGCAGTTAGAGGACTGGAATTCTCACACATTGTATTCAAGTCCTTGTTTATTGAAACCAGTAAACCCTAATTAATATAATCCCTTAAAGACGTCATTATGACGTCATAAAATGAAAAATCTATTTATGCTTGCCTTTTAGTCTATGTTCAATTAATAATTCCTATATATGGTACCATTTGAAGTAGCAGATTCCATCAATGTTTCATAGATGTTGCCCATATGTAATAACCCTTGAAAATCATTAGCTTGAAGGTAATTATAGCTTGATTTATGAAACCTGACTTTATCCTTGCTCTAAGCCAAACGTTGGGAGTGGCGAGGTATGGTCCACCAGATATTTTCTTCAAACCTACGTCTGAAGACAAAAAAACATTCAACACTATACATTTTAGCCCTATGCTATTACAAAATATTTGTGTAACATGTATTTGATATCTTTCATTGTAAGTGTGTTTGAGTGGATGTGTTATTCACCATTGGGGTGTGAATGAGGAGAGTGATAGTTTATCATCAATTAAATAATAATAGATTCTTCGATGCAAAACATGGTACAGCGAGGGGATGAAAGAGACAAATGATCTGTATAACACTAAACCATCAAAGTCACAAACATTTCAAATCTGGAGACTTCCTGCCGGTTTTGACAGGATAAAATCGTTTGTAACCATAAGTGCATGGTACGTGATGTAAAATTGATATCAAACTATTGAACTGTTCCCGAATCTACAACTGTCAACAGTAATGTTGAAGTTGTATGGAGATGTTAATATACGATCAATTTGAACGTTCAACCGGTTTTGATATAAAACGAACATCATAATGTCTTCAATATCCGCATCATTACAAACTGTTGCCAGTTCTCCTTGCACAAAACACACTTTGTTTTGCCTGCGTAGAGGTTTGTGTTATAATTATCTTGTGAATAAGGGCTTTCGATTATGGATGCAGAAATTCCATAAGAGTCCTACATGATTGTATCACCATCATTATCGCCATCATCATCACAAATCTATAGAACAGGTCATGACTGTATGAGAGTGAGTTAGGGTTCAATGTCTCGTTCAGAACTATTTCGGCCATATGCAGCAAATGTGTGACTGTGGCAGGTTGATGGGATGATCCTGGAGTTTTACTGATGCAGAGGGCAGTCGTCATTTATATATTGATGTATGATTATCTGAAGAGCTAACACTGGCACAGACTCGATTTCAAAAGATTTAGCTGCGTTCAACTTCTGAACGATATTTCCAACCGTGGACAATCTTTCAAGTGGCCATCCATGTTCCAAATTTAGAGGCGGATTATATCATCGTAATGGCATATGGGAACTAGTTACAGCTGAAGTGAAATAATTTCTGAACATTGTTATCGAGACTAGAAAAATCCGTCTATAACTGAATACGTAGGCCTACTCGCTGTATCAACGCTGGCATTTTCCATGTTTCACTAGAGATGATAGCAGCTTATATGATACTCTATTTCAGAAATCATTCCAGTTGGGTATGGCCGCTACCTGTTCCAGGTTTGCAGCATTTCACAATCGAGTATCGGTAACAAGTCTAGTGTATGTTACCAAGTATGGTAACATATTCGGTTTTATTCAGACAAAAGTTACGATCAGCTGCGAATCATCATCGTGAATACCATGGTCTACCTTTGCAGTACATATTCATGAGCCGAGCTGAATATGGTGTAGCCTTGTGACACGCACGCTTGACTGACTGAGATGCCGAGTGACGCACACTGGCAGTCTGACCTCGGCGCCTGACCTCTTTGACCTTGTGAATCACTTGATTGACTGACATAGTAGGTGACGTCATCAAATGATTATTGCGTTCGTCAAAGCCGTTTTCCAGGAGTTCCGAAGGTAGAAGGGATAGGGGGATGAAAGACCCTGGTAGCGTGGGTGGTATGAGTTGTTGGTTCCTGACTATCTTGCCATCATAAAGTTCCTCAATAGGTCTACCCTTTGTGTTTCAAGACGATGTGAATACTCTAAGGCGTTATTGATGGAACTGGATTTCCTGCATTTATCTTCTTTGGCTATGCATTTAAGCATCTCCCAGGGACGTTCACGGGATAATGTGCTGCCCAGACGCAAAAGTAGCATCACTACCTTCTAAATGCCTCTAAAAAAGCAATGTTTGTGCACTTTAAAAAGCAAACATCACAGTTCAAACACCGGTATCTACCACAAAATGATCATCTCTAGCTATGAAACAACTTTGACATCAACGGATCGATCATCCGTTCATCATGTTTGCATGACAGGTATAAAGTTTGCTGGGATGCCACGTTCATCGACCTGGATTAGCAAACAGATGGCAGTAGTGATAACGTCCTCAAAATACCCTCCAATTCTAAGATGACCAAATTAGCTCATAATGGTGACAAAAAGTTGTAGTATTTGTAAATTGAAGAAGTATTTGCAATTCCAACAAAATGGCGGGTCTGCTCTCCGAATATAGTTGATTAGGCGAAAAATTTTGTAATGACAGAAGCATAGAATTTGTGGGAAGATACGCATAGGAAGGACGAATGGTTGATGAACATCAACCGAAATATCACATCTCAGAATCTTTCCTTAATTGTCCTTCTGTGCGTCATCCGCATGGCCGCTTAAGTTTGGTCGCTTACAAATAAGAGTAAGGATAAGGGAAAAGCCTGCAATAACTACACTTGCAACAATAATTTGTATACATTATCACATATGGAAAATATTTACGTAGAAATCCCTTTTCAGAGACTCATTACTTGATCCAAGTAAAAATGACAAAATCAGATATTCGATTAAAATTCTCATTATGATTACGTCACGGTGGCGTCATCACAGCATCAGATGAAGATTTCAATACATGCTTCAATAAAAAAGGGCAAGGTTGGTACTTATCAGCTCTCTAATGGATTTATCAGAAGGACGTATTGTGGTGCCTGGTGGGCACGGGTTACTGTTGCTTCAATGCATTTTCGCTGAGAAGCAACCGAAACTTGATAACGTGGTTTCTAGCACTATAATTGCATTTGTCTATATTGCACCAATGTAAGCGTCCCGTGTGTGTGTCTTGTGTGCTGTCCGTGTTTCAAACGGTGGATGACTGGGTGCCTGGTTTCATGTTGCTTCAATGATTTCTTCTCTGAAGCAACAGGAATGCAACTTGGCTGGGTGGTATTTAGATGGTTTGTCGTGATATGACTGAAATATTGTTGAAAGCGACGTTAAATTATATTCACTCACTCGCTATCAGAAGGATCATGCCCTATCCGCAAACCCAATACCCGCAAGCATTGGTTGAGATTACAGCACGGGCTAGGTTTCAGAAAATGTACGATAACAACTCTTAAACTAACGATATTCAACAGCTGACACACATGAATAGTATTTGCACGTATGTAGCTCTGACAAAATATGAACCGAATCTGCCATCTCCAGATTTACCAGCAAAAACAAATTGAAAATAAACGGACAATTTAAAATAAAAAATTATTGTCCGTGTTATGACGTCATAAAATGGTCATTTGAAACTACGTTAACTTAGTTCGGTAGACGAAGACCTGATATGCAGAACGTGAAAAGTTGCAGCTCGCTAGCAACGGGAATAATCAAAAGACCCAAGAAATCATACCCTACCCCCCAAGGTTCAGAATATGATGGGAGAGGGTTGAGGACGTGTACTATAACTACCACTAAGCTGCTGATCTGCAACTCTTATCACAAGGGTAACACTAATAAACAAATACCTCTTCAAAAACATTTACTAAATTTGATGCGTCACATGGTACCAGCAGAATTGGAAAACAATGGGAAATCGATCAAAATTCGACAATAATCTTCTCATCTTGAAAGGGCACAACAGATACTTTCTTTGTAACGCACAAATACTTGTGCTGGATGGGCCAGTCCCGCGAGAGACCCGTACAAAGATATATTTCTTGAGAAGGTTCTATCTACATGGGCTCTCGTCAATTTGCTCTCGAATGAATATTTAGGATGAGATTTGGAGGAAATCTAGGGGAAATACACGTGTTACATGTAATACAGTACCCTTTCGGTCACAACCATTTGCTGGTGTGTTATATGTTATATGCTGGCTTGGTATATCATTTGATTTGCCTATATGTCAACTTAACTGCAGTGTATCCGAATGGTGATTTAATCCTATTTTAGTTTTCAGGATTTCTTGACTATGTTGAGCGTTCTCCTTCTAAGCTTCTGTTTGGTAAGTTTACATATGCTTATACTGTAAGTTTTACAGGGTGTTCAATCGGGTTGACAGTAGAGGTTCTCAATGAACATGAATTGGATTGTATACGCCCTGTGCTGCAGTTCCATTGTCAAAGGAGAAGTGGCGCTTACATAGAAAAATCCCTTACATGTTACGTTAGCGACGCCAATGAACAAAATACCCAAATTATACAATATGAACTGCCACAGTTAAAATAACACAAGACGAAAAACAGACGTTTGAAATGAGGCTTTCGTCTGTTTTTGGCTTTCCGTATACAGTTTAGCATGGATTGTTTCAATATATTTAAAATATGAAACTTTGAAATAAAATAACATTTGGATGTAATATCACAGCAGATATGGTGACTTTGAAAACATTAGATTCGTTATAGATCGGTGTGTCCTAAATTACGTATATTAAAACAGCCATGCTAAAATGTCTTCGAGGGAGCCAAAAACAGACAAAAAGCCCGACTTCAAATCAGTTGTTTGGCGAGAAAGGTGACAGACTCGCCACTCTTCCAGTACCTTAGTATTTTTTTGTGTGTATGCCTACTGGAAGCAAGGCGAGTCCACTCCCTTTCTAACGGAGCATCTAATTGTATCTTTCATTTAATACAAAGATGATCGGAAGACCGCACTATGCACCGAACGTGGACAAGTGGATCAGATTTTACCAGAACGAGGCCAGTAGTATCTAGTCTACTGAAAACAACCTCATATTTTCCAGGGAGGTAACTCTTGGTGGTGGCGTTGTGGTTATGGATTGCATCAGCATTGGCTGGGTGCCAAGTTTTGACCACTATAGTTCTGGCAACCTTTAACCTTGTATTCCTCCGCGGTGATGCGGTCATGTCTGGCGGTGATGCGATCTGCCTCCGCGGAGAAAAAGTAGTCCCCAGACTTCAAATACGACGCATGGTCCGATTGGGTCGTATGAGGTATCAATGTGAAGCATCCGTGAAGGTGCATCTGATGAGCTGGGTGTGGGGTTGAAATATCGTCATTCTGCGCATGCGCGGTACACAAAGGGTATGGAAATAGACGTTTTGGGATCTAGGGGAGCCACTAACGGGCCGAGAGAGTCGAGTTAGGTATCACTGTGAAGCATATGTAAGGGGGCATCCGATGAGCTGGGTGTGGGGTTGAAATATCGTCATTCTGCGCATGCGCAGTAGAAAAATAGTATGGAAATAGAAGTTTTGGGGTCTAGGTGAGCCCTTAACGGGCCGATGGAGTCGTATGCGGTATCAGTGTAAAGCATTCGTGAAGGAGCATCCGAAGGAGTGGGTGTGGGTTGGAATATCGTCATTCTGCGCATGCGCAGTAGACAAAGGGTATGGAAATAGACGTTTTGGGATCTAGGGGAGCCCCTAATGGGCCGATGGAGTCGTATGAGGTATCAATGTGGAGCATATGTGAGGGGGCATCCGCCTGGACTAGTGTCTCGGCCGTTGTCAACATTCTGCGCATGCGTAGACTGGGAATTGTGGGAAAAGGGTATGGAAATAGAGGTTTTGGGGTTTGGGTGGGCCACAAGTGGTCCTATGGAGTCGTATGAGGTATCAATGTGAAGCATTCGTGAAGGAGCATCCGACGGGGTGGGTGAGACGTGGAACTGACGTCATTCTGCGCATACGCAGTAGACAAAGGGTATGGAAATAGACGTTTTAGGGTCTAGGGAGCCCCTGTGAGGGGGCATTCGTCTGGGCTAGTGTCTCGGCCGTTGTCAGCATTCTGCGCATGCGCAAACAGGGAATTGTGGGAAAAGGGTATGGAAATAGACGTTTTGGGGTCTAGGTGGGCCACTCGTGGTCCGGTGAAGTCGAGTGAGGTATCAATGTGAAGCAGTCATGAGGGAGCATCCGCCTGGACTAGTGTCGTTCGTTTTCAACATTCTGCGCATGCGCAGACAGGGAATTGTGGGAAAAGGATATGGAAATAGACGTTTTGGGGTTTAGGTGGGCCACTAGTGATCCTATGGAGTTGTATGAGGTATCAATGTGAAGCATTCGTGAAGGAGCATCCGACGAGGTGGGTGAAACGTGGAACTGACGTCATTCTGCGCATGCACAGTAGACAAAGGGTATGGAAATAGAGGTTTTGGGATCTAGGGGAGCCACTAATGGGCCGATGGAGTCGTATGAGGTACCAATGTGAAGCATGTGTGAGGGGGCATCCGCCTGGACTAGTGTCTCGGCCGTTGTCAACGTTCGGCGCATGCGCCAACAGGGAATTATGGGGAAAAGGGTATGGAAATAGATGTTTTGGGGTCTGGGTGAGTCCCTATTGGGCCGATTGGGTCGAGTGAGGTATCAATGTGAAGCATTCGTGCAGGAGCATCCGACGGGGTGGGTGAGACGTGGAACTGACGTCATTCTGCGCATGCGCACTTGACAAAGTGCATGGAAATAGACGTTTTAGAGTCTAGGGGAGCCCCTGTGAGGGGGCATTCGCCTGGGCTAGTGTCTCGGCCGTTGTCAACATTCTGCGCATGCGCCAACAGGAAATTGTGGGGAAAAAGGGTATGGAAATAGACGTTGTGGGGTCTGGGTGAGTCCCTATTGGGCCGATTGCGTCGAGTGAGGTGTCCATGTGAAGCATTCGTGAAGGAGCATCCGACGGGGTGGGTGAGACGTGGAACTGACGTCATTCTGCGCATGCGCAGTTGACAAAGTGCATGGAAATAGACGTTTTGGGGTCTAGGTGGGCCACTCGTGGTCCGGTGAAGTCGAGTGAGGTATCAGTGTGAAGCAGTCGTGAGGGAGCATCCGCCTGGACTAGTGTGTCGTTCGTTTTCAACATTCTGTGCATGCGCAGACAGGGAATTGTGGGAAAAGGGTATGGAAATAGACGTTTTGGGGTTTAGGTGGGCCACTATTGGACCGATGGAGTCGAGTGAGGTATTAATGTGAAGCACACGTGAGGGAGCATCCTACTGGGTGGATGTGGGGTAGGAATATCGTCATTCTGCGCATGCGCACTAGACCAAGGGTATGGAAATAGACGTTTTGGGATCTAGGGGGGCCGATGGAGCCGAGTGAGGTATCACTGTGAAGCATATGTAAGGGGGCATCCGATGAGGTGGTGTGGGGTTGACATATCGTCATTCTGCGCATGCGCAGTAGAAAAAAGTGTATGGAAATAGACGTTTTAGGGTCTAGGTGAGCCCCTAATGGGCCGATGGAGTCGTATGAGGTATCAGTGTAAAGCATTCGTGAAGGAGCATCCGAGGGTATGGGTGTGGGGCTGGAATATAGTCGTTCTGCGCATGCGCAGTAGACAAAGTGTATGGAAATAGACGTTTTAGGGTCTAGGGGAACCCCTAATGGGCCGATGGAGTCGTATGAGGTATCAATGTGAAGCATATGTGCGGGAGCATCCCCCTGGTCTAGTGTCTCGGCCGTTGTCAACATTCTGCGCATGCGCAGACAGGGAATTGTGGGAAAGGGTATGGGAATAGACGTTTTGGGGTCTGGGTGGGCCACTAGTGGTCCTATGGAGTCGTAAGAGGTATCAATGTGAAGCATTCGTAAAGGAGCATCCGACGGAGTGGGTAAGACGTTGAACTGACGTCATTCTGCGCATGCGCAGTAGACAAAGGGTATGGAAATAGACGTTTCCGGGTCTAGGGGAGCCCCTAGTGGTCAGATGGAGTCGTATGAGGTGTCAATGTGAAGCATATGTGAGGGGGCATCCGTCTGGACTTGTGTCTCGGCCGTTGTCAACATTCTGCGCATGCGCAGACAGAGAATTGTGGGAAAGGGTATGGGAATAGACGTTTTGGGGTCTGGGTGGGCCACTAATGGTCCTATGGAGTTGTATGAGGTATCAATGTGAAGCATTCGTGAAGGAGCATTCGACGGGATGGGTGGTACGTGGAACTGACGTCATTCTACGCATGCGCAGTAGACATAGTGTATGGAAATAGACGTTTTGGGGTCTAGGTGGGCCACTCGTGGTCCGGTGGAGTCGAGTGAGGTATCAATGTGAAGGAGTCGTGAGGGAGCATCCGCCTGGACTAGTGTGTCGTTCGTTTTCAACATTCTGCGCATGCGCAGACAGGGAATTATGGGAAAATTGTATGGAAATAGACGTTTTGGGATTTAGGTGGGCCCACTATTGGTCCGATGGAGTCAAGTGAGGTATCAATGTGAAGCACACGTGAGGGAGCATCCGACCGGGTGGATATGGGGTAGAAATATCGTCATTCTACGGATGCGCAGTAGACCATGGGTATGGCAATAGACATTTTGGGGCCGACATGGGCCACTATGGGTCCGATGGAGTCGTATGAGGTCTTATTTTGAAGCTCACGTGAAGGAGCATCCGGCTGTGCTAATGGTTCCTCCGTGTTCAATAGTCTGCGCATGCGCAGTCTGGCCGTAGTATGGAAGGCAGGCATTTTGAGTTCGGTGAGTGGGTGAGTCAGGGAGTGAGTGAGGGAGTGACTGAGGGAGTGAGTGAGGGATTGAGTGAGTGAGGGAGTGAGTGATTGAGGTATTGAGTGGGTGAGGTAGTGAGTGACTGAGTGAGGTAGTGTGTGAGTGAGTTAGTGAGTGAGGTAGTGAGTCTCAGAGCTGGGGAGCTCGGAGCTCGTGAAGCTCAAAGTTCGGAAATGACGTCGTCGGACGCATGCGCACGCATCTGTGGTTCACTCTGTACCCTATAGCCCGTAGGGCATAGGGTACACCAGGGTACGGGTGCACCAGCTGCGTGCGCATGCGTACGACGATGTCAGTTCCGAGCCTCGAGCTTCGAGAGCTCCGGCCCCAAAATGTCTATTTCTATACCCTTGGTCTACTGCACATTGATACCTCACTTGACTCCATCGGGCCAATAGTGGCCCACCTAGTCCGCAAAACGTCTATTTCCATACCCTTTTCCCACAATTTCCTCTCTGCGCATGCGCAGAATGTTGAAAACGAACGACGCACTTATCCAGACGGATGCCCCTTCACGAATGCTTCACATTGATACCTCAATCGACTCCATCGGACCACGAGTGGCCCACCTAGACCGCAAAACGTCTATTTCCATACCCTTTTCCCACAATTCCCTGTGCGCATGCGCAGAATGATGCAAACGAACGACAGACTACTCCAGCCGGATGTTCCCTCACGACTGCTTCACATTGATACCTCACTCGAATCCATCGGACCACGAGTGGCCCACCTAGACCCCAAAACGTCTATTTCCATACCCTTTGTCTACTGCCCATGCGTAGAATGACGTCACCCACACCGTCGGATGCTCCTTCACGAATGCTTCACATTGATATCTCACTCGACCCAATCGGCCCACTATGGACACGCACAGACCCCAAAACGTCTATTTCCATACCCTTTTCCCACAATTCCCTGTTTGCGCATGCGCAGAATGTTGACAACGGCCGAGACACTAGTCCAGGCGGATGCCCCCTCACATATGCTTCACATTGATACCTCGCTCGACCCCATCAGCCCAAATGGGACTCCCCTAGACCCCAAAATGTCTATTTCCAAACCCTTTTCCCACAATTCCCTGTCTGCGCATGCGCAGTATGCCAAAACGGCCGACACACTAGTCCAGGCGGATGCCCCCTAAGGTATCCTTCACAACGATACCTCACTCGACCCCATCGGCCCACGAGGGACTCACCTAGACCCCTAAACGTCTATTTCCATACCCTTTTCCCACAATTTCCTGTCTGCGCATGCGCAGAATCTTGACAACGGCCGAGACACTAGTTCATGTGGATGCCCCCTCACATATGCTTCACATTGATACCTCATACGACTCCATCGCCCCATTAGTGGCTTCCCTGGATCCCAAAACGTCTATTTCCATACACTTTGTCTACTGCGCATGCGCAGAATGACGTCAGTTCCACATCTCTGCCACCCCGTGGGATGCTCCTTCACGAATACTTCACATTGATACCTCCTACGACTCCATAGGACCACTAGTGGCCCACCCAGACCCCAAAACGTCTATTTCCATACCCTTTTCCCACATTCCCTGTTTGCGCATGCGCAGACTGTTGACAACGGCCGAGACACTAGTCCAGGCGGATGCCCCCTCACATATGCTTCACATTGATACGTCCTACGACCCCATCGGACCACTAGGGGCTCCCCTAGACCCCAAAATGTCTATTTCCATACACTTTATCTACTGCGCATGCGTAGAATGACGTCAGTTCCACGAATGCTTCACATTGATACCTCATACGACTCCGTAGGACCACTAGTGGCCTACCCAGACCGCAAAACGTTTATTTTCATATCCTTTTCCCACAATTCCCTGTCTGCGCATGCGCAGAATGCCCGATGCCCCCTCACATATGCTTCACATTGATACCTCCTACGACTCCATCGGCCCATTAGGGGCTCCCCATGATCCCAAAACGTCTATTTCCATACCCTTTGTCTAGTGCGCATGCGCAGAATGACGATATTCCAACCCACACCCATCCCGTCGGATGCTCCTTCACGAATGCTTCACATTGATACCTCATACGACTCCATAGAACCACTAGTGACCCACCTAGATCCCAAAACATCTATTTCCATAACCTTTGTCTACCGCGCATGCGCAGAATGACGATATTTCAACCCCACATCCAGCCCATCAGATGCGCCTTTACGAATTCTTCACATTGATACCTCATACGACCCAATCGGACCATGCAGCGTATTTGAAGTCTGGGGACTACTTTTTCCGCGGAGGCAGACCGCATCACCACCAGACATGACCGCATCACCGCGGAGGAATACAAGGTCGAAGGTTGCCAGAACTATAGTGGTCAAAACTTGGCACCCAGCCAAGGCTGATGCAATCCATAACCACAGCGCCACCTGTCGCCACCAAGAGTTACCTCCCTGGAAAATATGAGGTTTTTTTCAGTAGACTATACTACTGAGGCCAAATCTGCCTTCAATCACTCAACCTATGTGAAGAGGACAGGAGGAGAGCTCGAACAGCACATCTCCTATCATGCCAATAAACCCGCATTCCAGAGACATGCCTGACAAACTGACAGATTTTTACTCAAGTCGCAGTTTAAAGAGCTTAAGGAAGTGTGGTTGGTAAGGCATGGGACTATATCCTCACGATCATCATCAGTTAAATTCCAGCAAGCTTAGGAGAATCGCCTGTACAAATAGACCATTAAAGCGTAGAGCAAGCGCTCGAAAAAGATATCGGTCTTCGCACTTCAAGTCCATCATATACACCATATCCAACAGATGTACCCCACACAGAGCTCTTGAAGTTCAGAGCTCGCAGAGCGCTCATTCCGAGCTCTTGCATATAAATACGACACACAGCGGTAAGCCTTCATTATACGTCGGGTATCGGAGCAGACGAGAGCCCAGGCTTACGTATGTCACTTTTGTTCAAAATTATTGCCGTTTATTCGTACAGATAACGTAGAAGTTCAACGTATGTACGAAAAATGGTACGATCAGCATTTCCGTCTCGGACAAGAGTATTAGATGATCCCAATACGATGACAGTGAGCGACCCGACGGGTTTTGGGAAAACATCGTGGGTTATTTAATTTTTGGAGGAAGCTCACGAAAATTCTTCTCCAACGCGTATCGTATGTCAATGACAGGCCGCCTATGAAAATACACGAATAAAGTACGCGATATTCATTATCGGCGTTCCCCAGGATATCGAGGAGACGTACTACTTCGATCCGACGCAGACCAACGTCGTCGCCGTGGATGATTTGAAGAGTTTTGTGAAAGGGGACGAGAAAATAGCAGATCTATTAGACAACGGCTTGCATCATATGAATATATCCGTCTTCTATTTAACTCCGAATCTCTTCCCCAAGGGCAAAGCCTCTCGGGATATCGCGTTGAGCTGTCAAAACTTCGTGTTGTTCTACAATTCTATTGACAGACAACAAATACAAGCATTGGGAGGGGGTCGGAATTCATCCTTGAGATACGACTAATTTCACGCGAACTTTTCAGGATGCGGTGACCAAGCCAATACATCTGTAACTTAAGGTAGTTCATGCCTCAAACGACGTCGGCGACGTCATGACACAGAGTTATTTCCCCTGTAATAACTCTTTCAACGTCATATATCGCTTTTGCTGATAAGAGACGTTACCAGGGGAGGTAATACCGTCGCAAATATTACCTGTTGTAACATATATCACGTTCGCTGAGTTTGAGAGACATCGATTTCAGTCCAGATTTGAGGCTGATTACAACTTTAAGAAAACGGTGAAGTAAAGGACTCATAGATGACTCCCTCGCACTCACGAACAATGAAAGATGGACCCAGTTGATAATCCAGACTCCGCATTAGTACTTACTGTCGAATTATCGTATATTAAATCAATGAATTACACGTGGATCACTGGCAATACATCCTGTGTACATACTTGACATTCTCTAATAAAACGATTAATATTGTAGTTGAGTTTTTTTGTTCCTTTTATGCGTATCAGCATTTCGAACTCTCTTGTTTTCATTATTCTCTATCCGATGGTGCGGGATTTCCTCTTCTAACCCCTGATTTCTCTGAGGTATGGAGACTAATTTAGATTATGACGCCACTATGATTAAATCACGGTTATCAAGTTGTGCGCATAATCCGGGGCTATACAATGGTGTAAATTTCGTGTCAAGGACCCCTCCAGTTCTAGAGGTCCGTATAATCCATATTGTGATGTCACTGTGATCATGACGATTGGACGACGCGTCTCTCTGCTGCGTATCCATGGACATAAGTTTCATCTCTATAGCCCTTCCCGTTCTTGAGATATGCAGATTTTAATTCATTCAAAAATAAAGACCGAAATATTTTGTGGTAAAAACAAAATTTCTAAGCTTTACGTGTACAATAACCGCTGCTCCATATTAATCAAGTGTATTTTAATGAAGATCTTCAATAGCCATCTTACCTTAGTAAAGGTACGAAGTGTGTAGTATAAGAGTGTTGAACCCCACATGGAATTCGCCGCGGGCGTGACACTTGGAAGGTGAGCATCTGTTTTTCATTAAAAAATCATTCGTGCGAGACGAACCGCGTAGTACCGCTATAACGTAGTATCAAAACTCCCCCGGTTTACTACGTTCTATATGTAGCCGATCTAGTTTAGTACACGTTACGTCTCCACAGCTCCACAAACCTCCCCCGGGCTATTACGTTCTACAATTAGTCGATCTGTTTCGATAAGCGTGACGTCATGCCGAGCGCCACAGCTTCACAGTACGTAGAATCCCCACTTTTACACTACTGTCGGGGAACTTGGCAACAATTTCTTCAAGGGCAGATTTAAGAAACCTCTTAAGTATATTGACAGTTCAGGCATCCTATAATAGCTCAAAACAATCCTAGTACATGCTAAAGTATTTAATCCCTAGTGCCAATACACTCCAGTCTAGAGCGCCTCAAACATAACAATGTTGCAACGTGCCCGGTGTCCGCTCTTGGTAACTTCAGACTCCCTGTTGGCGTTGTGTGTCAAATTTAATGCCAGGAAAAACTGGACTTTAATTTAATTCCTCTAATTGTCTGGTTTATTATTTTATGCAGACATCTCTAGCCTCCGCTGACGACCCAATACTTCACCGTGAGTACACTTATACTTAAGAAATAATGATTTCATAGGCGTGCTCAATGATTATTTTACGCACGGTTAGTTTGAGAAAGTTTATATTTTAGGGCAAGGGCGAATCCCTCGCGCTGAAATTTATACTTACAAAGTAACCGTGCGTAAAATAACCACTGAGCACGCCTACGAAAACATTATTTCTATTCTATTGCACTATTCGAATTGATTATTAACAAAGATTATAATGAAAGGATGAAAAAATATGGTAAACTTGACAACCTTTCTCCCCTTTGTTAAAAGTTAAAACAAATTGTCCACTGATATTGGCAGGATGCTCCCATCCAAGTTGGCACCGTGCCAACATCAGTGGAACAGTTTATGTGGTCTCTCAAGTGGGGAGTGATTCTGTCGGCTGAATCAGGTTGTGTGGAAGATACATGGATATAGGTCAATTTGTGTCGCGTTGTTGATCAATTTCACGATGGAAACGACAGTTAAACTTGAGAAAGGAATTCCATCTTGTAATTTATTTGTTTATTTTATTAGTTTGGGACTTATAGGAAAGCATACGTCTCTTTCCTCGCCCGACCTGTGGAATAGAATATCGTAATGAACATCTGTACTTGCCCCATGTACATTTCGCAGAACTGTGCTAAAACAATCAATAAATGCACAGTTAGCAAGTTGTTTTAGACACGAGTATTTTAGAATCTATTTTAAAGAATCCTGATTACAACTTATTTGTCGACGTTAAGTACGATGTTAATATCTACGCCTGGTATCCATCAAGTGATAAATACCCTATTATACTTAATCTAGTGAGTGCTGGTTGTCCTCCCACTTATGACGGTACCCCGTACCTGAGCCTGATAACAGATGTTCCGGCGGACGCTCTGGCGAAATGCAAGAACGGAGAACGAGGCCTGACTTCTACAAACCACGTCGACTTTGACCTTACTGGATCATTTCAGCAATCCTACAATGGCGAAGACTGCCTGTTCTTCGTAAGTCATCCCTGCATTTATGTTTAACTGGCCTCTGCCTAATCTAAATAAGTGGTTCCAGTCAGTAAAATGTAAGTCGCACCTGCCTGCCTATTGTATTCAAGTGGCAGTTATGCAAGTGGCTCATGCCTATTGCATACAAGTGGCTCCTGTCGGTTCTACCCAAATAGCTCCAATCTTTTCCATGGTAGGCTTTCTGTTTTCTCCACGTTAGGGCTTCCACCGTTTTATATATCGGCTTGACCCGCTGGGGTCATCAGATGACCCGATAGGGTCAGCCAGATAGATATAAGAGGGTTGTAAATCTTGAACAGGATGCGCCTTGTTTACTCCTGCACAAAACAAAGTTCTCACGCTAAAAGAAATAGACCTGAAGCTTTTTCTTCTTGATAATCTTGTTTTTGTCTTTTTATTTATTTTTGTTGTTCTTTTACGTAAGCTGAATATAGTAGATGTGTCTTTGTTTTTTTTAAAGTGCTTTGTTGTTGTTTTTGAGGTTGCTAGGTTCTAGTTCAAAGTATGTCGCCTGCTAGACCAGAGACTATAAGAGGCTAAATCTGGTTGATTGTTTGTCTGTGTATGTCAACATTTTTTGGACATGAAATGGCTTGTTTGGTCAATATTAATGTATATCTGTTGTATACTGCATTTCCAATTACCTTTCGCTTTCCTCATTTCTTTGTTTTCACTATGTTTTAAATGGAATTCTGGCAAATGAATTTGAGTGTTCCCCTCCTTCAGACCCTCTTCTTCAGCAATGTAACACAGCTAAGCCAGTGGTTTCCTGCATACAGCAAAGTGTGGGTAGCTATCTGAGCCATTTGTTTTGCTGACCCAGTTTTAAATGCTTCAATGCTGGTCACCCATACCTGAATGCACTTCCAAGAACCTAATATACATGTACAAGTAGGCCTCTATCATGAGAATGAGCGGAGTTGCACAGGTCTTAACAGTTAAAGGACCCCTGCATTTCCATGCTAGTAACTCCTATCCTTCCCGGTGGGTGGTTGGTGGGTGCCAGGTGATCACGGTTCCTGTTGCTTCAATGCATTAGCTGAGAAACAGCAGGAACTTGATAATGTGGCGTCTAGCACTATAATTGCACTTGTCTTTAATGTAAGCGTCCTGTCTGTGTCTTATAGGCTGTCGTCAGTGTTAATGATGGATGGCGGGGTGTCTGGTTCCATGTTACTTCAAAGATATGCTTCTGTAAAGCAACAGGACCTCAACGCGTTTAGGTGGTGTCTTGTTGGTTCGTGGCCATATGACTGAAATATTCTTGAAAGCGACGTTGAACTTGACTCACTTACTCGCTCGCCTTTCCGCGTAATTGGCCCAGGACTTCCTTTCTCGTGCGAGTGAATCTTGACTTTTTCATATTAATGGCTCAGAATGGACTTTTCCGTGTTAATGACTCTTGCCCTCCCATGTCAGATTCTCTGCCTTTCCAGGCTAGTGACTTCTGCTATTTTATGTTAGTGGTTTCGGACCCCATGTGGATGAGCCACATGAGTTTTGTACCATGTCTGTTGCCACGAGGGGAACGTTAATTTCCTCTTCATGATGGCTGTATTTAGTCACACATGTTCGACTAATCATATCGTAGTTAGTTATATCGTCGCTATTTGACCGAAATATTGCTGAACGTGACGTTAAGCCCCAACTCACTCACTGTTAGTGACTCCTGTCGTTTGATGCATTTGACATATCCTTTTTTCCTTGTTATTTAGAAAAAGGAAGGCAGCAACACCTATACAGTGGAGGTAGAAGTCGGTTGGGGAGAAAAAGGCAATGAAGTGGTTAATCACGTAGATATCCGTACAATATCCTGCATTTATGACGATCATGGAAATGCCGTGTCCGATAGCGAGACGATTGCAGACTGGTATTCTATAATTCATTTAATTACTTTTTCCAATCGATGGTCTTCGTAATTAACAGATTCCCAATTCACAGTCTATCTGTCCCTCTCCGCAACGCTGTGCCATTTTTATCTCGCCTTACGAAGTAAAGGGGAGATATTGTGAGGGGGGGGGGGGAAGAGGATGTCGTCGTCGGTGTCGGTGTCCCCTGCCTGGAAATGATAAGGTTTTTGGTTTAGCAAATTCAAGAAAAATCTAAAAAGGTGCTCCGATGTTAAAATCCCTATGATGGAGTTTTGCGTTTGGCTGAAGTGCACATATACAATTATACTTAGAAAGTTTGTTGCAGTTATCAGCTGTCATTGGATGATTATGAAACTTGGTACATATGTTTCTTATGCTTAGAGAATATACCTGCGCTATTTTTGAGACGAAATATTAATTTTTCTTCAAATTATGGCAACTGATAGTTTTGCGTTTAGCTGAAGTACACGTGTATATCTGTAAAACAGTTTTCTGCAGTTGTCAGCTGTCATTGAATGGTTATGAAACTTGGGACACATGTTTCTTATGATTAGAGCATGTACCTGTGCTATTTAGGAGATGAAATATTAATTTTTGTTCAAATTTTGAGGGTTTTGTCTAAGTAATCTGCCAATAATAATGTACATGTATATACATGTACACATGTACATGGAAAGTTTTCTGAAGCTGTCGGCTTTCATTGGACACTTGACACTTGAGTTTGACACTTGCTACCCAAGTTCAATGTGATTCGAGGATGTGCATGTGCTATTTAAGAAATATGACATTAAATATGAATTTTTGTCCTAATTATTGCAGTTTAAACTTTGTACGTTTCCATTGACAAGGTTTATATTGGGCAAAAATTTACATGTAGATCTGTACATGAAAAGTTTGTTGAACCTTTCGTGGGATGATTATACAACTTGGTGACCATGTTTCATGTTTTCCTATGTCACAGCTCTCCCGCAGTAATCCCACACGGGACTGACCTATCCAGCAGTAATCCCAAATGGCACTGGCCTATCCAGCAGTAATGCCACACGGGACTGACCTATCCAGCAGTAATCCCATACGGAACTCAACTATCCAGCAGTAATCCCAGACCTGACTGGTCTATTCAACAGTAATCCCATTTGGGATTGGCATATCCAGCAGTAATCTCACACAGGACTGACATATCCAGCAGTAATCCCAAATGGGACTGGCCTATCCAGCAGTAATACCACACGGGACTGACCTATCCAGCAGTAATCCCAGACAGGACTGGCCTATCTAGCAGTAATCCCACATCTGACTGGCCTATCCAGCAGTAATTCCACACGGGACCGGCTTATGCAGCAGTAATCTCACACGGGACTGATCTATCCAGAAATAATAGGACACTGGACTGCAATATGCAGCAGTAATCCCACATGGCACTGACCTACATTATATCCAGCCATAATCCTACATAGGAGTGACCTATTCCGCTGTAATCCCACACAGGTTTAGCCTATTCAGCAGTAATCTCACATGGGACTGCCGTAATCGCACATAGGATTGCCGTACGCAGCAGTAAACCCACACTGGACTGCCTATGAAGCAGTAATCACACACGGGATTGTCCTATCCAGCTCATTAATCCCATATGAGACTCGTCTATCCAGCAGTAATCCCAGACAAGACTGGCCTATCCAACAGTAATCCCACTTGGGCCTGGACTATCCAGCAGTAATCCCACAGGGGACTGGTCTACCCATCAGTAATAACACATGGGACTGGTCCATCCAGCAGTAATCCTACACAGGACTGGCCTATCCAACAGTAATCTCACATGGGACTGACCTATCCAGCAGTAATCTCACACTGGACTGCCCTATGCAGCAGTAATCCGACGGCACTGACCTATCCATCCTACATGGGATTAACTTATATGCCAGTAATCCCACATGAGGCTGATGTTATTGTCTGTACCATATAGTCTATTCCAGACCTTACTGTTTGCTCTACATGTATGCTTTCAATATTGCTGCAGCTTCGGCGGATGACCCCGCAAGGCGAGATGTTGGGGTTCTCAGAACGCGTTTTTATTGGCGTCCAAAACAACAACAACAACAGCGTTTTAGTTCCAAAATTGGTATATGCACACCTTGCCAGTTGGGATTGCGTTTCAGCCAGATCTATCTGCAGGTGGCTCCTTCGTTTGTGTGTACAGATATCTTCATCGGTGTATAATAAACTCCAAACGATTGGAATCGCGTTTCAACAATATCTGCCTGTAGTTGGGCGATAAGCCTTAGAAAATTTGCTCATACATAACACATTTTCAATGACGAGCGCTTCAAATTGTAAAATAGCTTCCAAACCGTGATTCGGTCACTGTGGAATTCATGCAAACATTGAAGACACATGGATATATTCACATTCATCAATATATTTAAAATTTATTGCATTATGAAACCTTGTTTGCATACAGGATCAGAATTTTCAAAGTTAGTCAAATTTCGAACTCCATTACTCGCGTAATCTTAGGAGTGCATGTATTTGCATTTACATGTTCGTCATTAGGGCACATATCAGCCTCATAGTATAACCATCAAGGAATTCTATCCAGTGAAGATCTATTTATGACCTGTCTCGACAAAACCATTATGTATCCATTCACTCTTGCCCATTGTAGGTTTCTTGCGCCACAAGAACAACAAAATATAATATCGAGTAAATCTAGGGCCACCTTTGACCTCAAGATTCTGAACGTTATCGGGGAAGAGGTTGATCATAACCACATATCCATTGGTAGGAAAATCTGCCTCCGAGCCACGGATACGTCAAGTAAGTTCATTTTTGCATTTATCCCACTGATCCCCATTCTTCAAGCTTTTTATTGCTGCATCATGTATTTTCACTGGGAGACCCGTCATTATTCTGGCTGAACATATCTTCCAGATTTTTGCAAAAATCTCCTGTTTAACTGGCAAAATCTTAGACTCTATAGCGGTAGAAATTACAAGGCTGGTATACAACCGAACTGCCGGATAACAAATGAAACAAAAATTAAAGCTTAAATCCTGTATTTTTAATACTTGGTAATCACGAGGATGCCAGTAATATACATAAAGGTACACATGCATCATATGCGACAGGTAAAAGAAGTAGACACCATATACGCATGTGGGTTTTTTTGTTGAGTAGTAATATGAACAGAATGTCTGCATTCTATCATGTTTGAAAGATCCAATATCCATCTAAGAATAAAAAAAATAAATAAAAAACCAATCGCATTGGGAAATGAGAAACTGTATGTTCATTAATGTCTTGATTAGCGTAATTCGCTGGTACATAGAAAAACTAAAAGTTGCTCATCAAATGAAGACGCTACGTTAAATGAGATGGTATTGTAAGGCGGGGTTTTTGCCCACAGCCAGCCGACTCCTGGGAATGTACATTTCTTCCCTCCATCTGTCAATCACAATGTAATGTACAACTTGTCGGCGGCAACTGTCAATCAACTGATCGTTCGATTACAACATTTCACTAGCCCGTAATGTCCACACGGTATAGTGTCATCGGTAACAATATTTATTTTACTTTTAGTTGGTTCATAATGATAGCCTAAAATCTTATTTCAGATATACTGAATGCAACTTTTTTTTACAAAAATGATAAAGATTGAAATAACTTGTCGACGTCACACATGTTGCTTTCCTGGCATTCGAACCCGGCAAAAGAAAATTTCGAGGCGCTTGTGATCCAACGTGCGTATCCACTACATCACGACATACGAACATCTGTAGCAGGCTATTTTGTCACTTTAATCTACTTACGAAAACTTTAAACGTTATGAATCATAACTTTCCATTTTTTAGTATGAAGGACTCCTTGGACCAAAAAGATCTTCCAGCAATGGGGATATAATGTTACCACACGACACCAGGTTAAATGGCGTTTTGGTCCAAGGGGTCCTTCGCGTCTAAATGCGTGTCTGAACGACTCGATTTAGAACCATTTTTTACGAAATAGCACAAGCTGTGGATTTCAGTTTCATTTGGTAACTATAATCATAACGCAATCGCACTAAAACTTTCACATATTGTGTACTTATATTTTCTGTTGGCGTTACATTAAAACATAAGTATTTTTAGGACATTTTATTTTTTCGATTTCAACCGGACCACGTATAGGCCAAAATCCCGCCTTATCGTATCATCACCTTTAACCCTACGTGACCTGGGCATTTTTGGGACCTGTTCAGTCCGAGATGGGAATTTCGGCCTCTATACCCTTGGGCCAAGCCCTACCAAAAAATGTAGAAAAAACTTCAGTGACGTAATTTAAAAGTACAATCTCGTAGATCAAAAGATTCTCAAAGAAAGGACCTGGCGCGGTTTAGTGACATTTTGACCCCCATGAGGTGAGGTTTGGAGAGCCAAAATGAAAAAAAAATCAGGTACGAAAGAAATTTGTCAGTTAGCGTACAGTATATTATTTTGTCGTATGCTTTCAATATGTTCTCGGCTTCGAGTTCCAGGGTTTAGGAACAACAGCATCTTGAAGTAGTGGATTTGTGCAAAATCGTGTATTCTTAAGGGAAAATAGCACACTTTCCTCTCCATAACATTTAAAGCCAGTCGAGAACCAAAATAAACTTAACCCAGAAATATTGACTATTTATTTTTAGGAAGAGAAAAGAGTGCTGTTTTCACCTCAAAATAGACGATTTTGCGCGAATCCGCTACTTCAAGATGCTGTTAATAAAAATAAAAAAACACAATACCCAGGGCCTACAAAATACTCAGAGCATAATACCAGATAATATTCTTCACGCCAAATGAAAAATGTCTTTTCGCGCGTGATATTTCATCATGCCACTCCAAACTGCACCTCATGGGGGCCAAAATCTTATTAAACCGCGCCAGGTCCTTTCTAGTTAAAGAAGGATTAGAAATTGGAATATACAAAAAAAAATAAAAAATCTAACCCAGATATTTCTTTGACATCCCGGGCTGATGTATCGCTCTTACGGATGTATCATTCTGAAAATGCCATTTGTTTGGGTGACCTCCTCGAGACTGAAATGGACACCCGCGAAACCTCCGGTCAGAGGAGCCTGGGCTGAGACTCACAACTCGACACATGCAAGTTCTCCCTGAATTATATAGTCTTCATCTCTGCAGCGACTTGCATCCATTTTTGAGGAGATTCGTACTATCCACGAAGCTCTTGTGTTGAAAATGTAGCTGAACTCCGAAATTCCTAAATAGATAATACAAGCTTCAGGACGCCTTTACGCTAGTAAATGGTCTTCAACATATCTTTGGCTGGGGTATAGGGATCGGAGATTTGTTGCTACCGGTTTGACAGTTAACACTGCATGCAGACCTATTTTGACCTGTTTTGAACTAAAAGTGCAATGATCAGCATGCCGATGGGGACCTTGCTGCAACAACAGCACGATAAGCGTTGAGGATAAAGACAGTTGCGAAGTCGAGGAGTTGCAACTTTGCATTCCCAAAACTTCCTCCACCATTCCTTCCACCGAAAACTGTCGGATGTATGACGTCACATTGATGTCAGCGTACCGGCTTCATAAGTTTTTTTTTATTTCAGGCTGCATAATTTAGGTTTGTCAAATTATCGAAACTAAATTGAACGGTTCAGTTGATATCGCGTTGTCTGTTGATCAAAATTGGATATTTTTTCAATGATCTCCATCCTTTTTCCAGATACCCTACTGGGATTCCGGGCCATCAGTTGTGTAGCCCAGAACGGAATTTCCACTTATGCTATTCTGCGAGCTGGGTAAGTCCACACATCATCAGGTGGTTCAGTTGTTTACAGGTACCTAGAGATTCAAGGGGGGGGGGGCGGGTATACTGGAATCGGCTTGTCCGTCTGTCTGTTCGTCTGTCTGTAGACACAATTTTGTCTGGAATACTACTCCTAAGATTTTGCTTCTATTTTAATGAAACTTTACATATGTGTTACCTATGGTTTGAAGATTTGCATGCCCTATTTACAAGGCGACATTTTAATTTTTAGCTCATCTGGGCCGAAGGCCCGATGGGCTAATGTCATGGCCTGATTGTCCGTCGTCCGTAAACATCTTCTTCTTTGAAACCGCTTCGCCGATTAAGCTGAAACTTGGCATGCATGTTCCTCCCAGTGAGTACACCAGAATTTGTTCATGCGGTGTCGATCGGATTTCAAATATGGCTGCCATGGCGGCCATCTTGAATTTGCCAGTGAAATCTTGTCATCATTATTTTTCGGTAACTACTTCATGCATCTTTTTCAAATTTGGTACAGTGGTTCACCTTTGGGTCTAGTTGCACAACATGTGTACTTTAGTCCAATTTGAATATCCAATATGGCCACCAGGCGGCCATCTTGGATTTCCTCATGAAAGTTTGTTATCGCGATTTCTCGTTAACTACTGTATGGATCTTTCTCAAATTTGGTACACAGGTTCCCATTGGGGTCTAGTTGTGCAAGATACCTTTTGTGGTCTGACTAAAAAATCCAATATGGCCGCCAGGCGGCCATCTTGAATTTCCCCATGAAACATTGTTATCGCGATTTCTCAGGAACTACTGCATGGATCTTTCTCAAATTTGATATACAGGTCCCCCTTTAGGTCTAGTTGTGCAAGATACCTTTTCTGCTTCGATTCGAAAATCCAATATGGCCACCAGGCGGCCATCTTGGATTTCCCCATGAATGTTTATCGCGATTTCTCAGGAACCACTGCATGGATCTTTCTCAGATTTGGTACACGGGTTACCCTTGGGTTCTAGTTGTGCAAGATACCTTTTGTTGTCTGATTCATAAATCCAATATGGCCACCAGGCGGCCATCTTGGATTTCCCCATGAAACATTGTTATTGCGATTTCTCAGGAACTACTGCATGGATCTTTCTCAAATTTGGTACACAGGTTCCCCACGGGGTCTAGTTGTGCAAGATACCTTTCCTGCTCTGATTCAAAAATCCAATATGGCCACCAGGCGGCCATCTTGGATTTTCCTGTGAAACTTTATCGTGATTTCTCAGGAAGCACTCCATGGATCTTTCTCAAATTTGGTACACAGTTTCCCCTTGGGGTCTAGTTGTGCGAGATAACTTTTGTGATTTTATTTGAAAATCCAATATGGCCACCAGGTGGCCATCTTGGATTTCCCCATGAAACTTTATCGCGATTTCTCAGGAACTACTGTATTGATCTTTCTCAAATTTGATACACAGGTTTCCATTGGGGTCTAGTTGTGCAAGATACCTTTTCTGGTCCGATTCGAAAATCCAATATGGCCACCAGGCGACCATCTTAAATTATGAAATTTTGTTATCGTGAATTCTCAGGAAATTACTGCATGGATCTTTGTCAAATTGGGTACACAGGTTCCCCTTGTGGTTCAGTTGTACAAGATACCTTTTTTGTTCCATTTCGAAAATCCAATATGGCCGCATCTTGAATTTCCCATGAAAATTTGTTATCATGAAATCTCAGGAAATTACTGCATGGATCATTTAGTGTTCAGGGGGAACAACACAAGTTAGAACCTCACCTATTGCAGTTCTTTAGTAAAAATTTCTTACAGCTACTTTCGCCAGTTACAGCCAGATGAGCTACAGTGCCGTGGCACTATCTTTGACATATTTATGACGTTTTGAACTTTATAGGACTTTGCCATTTTCAGGATCTATTCCCATGTAGAGGACACAATTTTGTCCGGACCACTCCTAAGATTTTGCTTCTATTTTAATGAGACTTTACATATGTGTTACCTATTAATTGAAGATGTCCGTCTGTCTGTAGACACAATTTTGTCCGGACTACTCCTCCTAAGATTTTGCTTCTATTTTAATGAAACTTTACATATGTGTTACCGGCGTAACAGTAATTTGGCGGGTTTTTGTGGATACATCGCCTATATAGGAAGTGTATCCACATTTTCGCGAGACGTAAAATCAGATGTTTTTTTCAAAAATGTGGATACACCTTCTAAATAAGTGATGTATCCACATCTTATTTGCAATGTAAACACCTCTATAGAACTAAATACTCGATTCTAACTTTTAAAACCTAAATTTAAAAAATGTTTAGGTTGACTATTTCTACCGGGTGAAGTGCCGTCACAACATTTTTTGTTCAATTTCTGGCCCGACTTTCCAGGGCTAAATCGAAATCGGAAATACTTGCATGTGTGGCATGAATTCTTCTGAACTTGGTTAATTATAATTTAGATATTTTAAGAGTACATAATTGTTTTTCTCCTCGTATTGATGGGAAAGAGATACTATATGTCCCAAGAAACTTGAAACAATCGGAACTCCAAATTTTACATCAACTGCAGGTGAAGAGTAAGGAAAAGTTTGATTGGCTGAAATCTGTGTAATAGCCCCGCCCAGCTATTATTCAACCAATCAGAAAATTGGACTCTACAAGTCTCCAATATGGCTGACAAAAGCAACAAGAAGCTCCGCGAAAATAATAGCATCTCTTTCCCATCCATCTCAACTTCCACTCCTAAAACTCAGTCGAACAATACGATTATTTGAATCAGTCTAACAGATCGTAAGTACCTGCTGCTGTTTTACTGTCAAAGAGCGACGCCGAAAACTCGTTGGAGTTAGTTTTTTTTTAGCTTCGTCTCGAGGAATCCGAAGTCGCGACTCGAGAACTTTTCATAATCGTACCGTACGGCTTTTATATCGATGAATTATAAAGTATAGCAGTCATCAAAGAAGTATCGCCGAAGTATCCACACTCAATAATTCACGCTTTTTCAAATGTGGATACAAATGTGGATGCCTCTCCAACAGGGAGTGTATCGGCGTGTATCCACAAGCGAGGAGCCACAGTCCAGCCGTAAAGCTGCCAAACAAAAACACGTTTGCTTTCTCAACATAGCATCTCTTTCCCATCAATAATATCCACATTTTATTTGCCCAGGCTTTAAAACACACTGTAATTCATAGAGTACACTGTTAGAAGGATATGGTTACCCTGACCAGGACATATATGGTCAATGGCCACATGACCATAAATCTCATGGTCAGATTTTACTGGTCAGACCATTTCGACCATAATAAGTATGGTCAAAATTGATGACCAGAAAATATATGGTAGCATTTCTCTGATTCGACCACGATTGGAATGGTCAGATGTCGGGACGCTACCACAGATTTAGTGGTCGAATCATTAGACAATATATGTTATGGTCGACTGCCATATACTAACCATAGCTTGCATGGTCGAATTCACCATCCAATATAACCATATTCTCACATGGTCAAATGGAACACATAATAAATAATGGCATGATACTGTTGTTATTCTAACCAGGATGTTTATGGTAATTAGTTCAGCCATGTTAACCATACGTTATATCGTCAAATTGGACTAGGCCTACACCTATAAGTGGGTTGCTATTTTTTATTTTATTTTTGTTTTTGTTCATTAATAGAATTTAATAAATATCTTTTTTATTGTATTTTTAATACACCAAAGGGTTGACAGATACAGATAGATTGGAGCGTGCCCCTTTTTCAGTTTGATATGACCTATACTTCCAGCAATAATACATTGATAATACGTGTATTTTAGAAACAAAGATTTTAATAATCAATCCAAGTTTCATGTTCACAGCTAGACTCCGTTTATGTCAGCTCAGTTTGTGTGTCTTCCTTCTTTTGGTTGAACTTTGATTCACCCGAGTGTAATATTATCAGCTGACCCATGTAACTCGGAAACCTTTACATATAAACGTATTGGAAGGGAGGATTATGAGACCAGAGGTTTCCGTCACGCCAATTTCGGGTCAAGTTCGAATTTGATTTTATAATAACCACATGTTATTTCGCGCGGCAGACAGGAAACACAAAGGAAACAGAAATCTGGGTTCACTGAATGTCGGCTCTCCAACAGAAAAGAGTAAGTATATTGCTTGACAAATGTAAATATTATAATTCGAACATCCAAAGATTACTTGTTGTTGAGATTACACAGATAATGTATCATTCGCCCTGGTAAATTTCGAAATTTAGTCTTGTTTATGATAAATGACGAAAATTGGACGAAAGTCAATCACACTCCATTTAACAGGGCCGTAGCCAGGATTTACTGAGGGGTGGTTCGCCTTCGCTCCAAAAGGGCACATCAAAGGGTTCGCTGTATGGGAAAAAGGGCAAATAGGGGGTTCGCTTCAGTTTGAATGGATGGATGGATGTAGACCTACTTGGGCACTCCATCGAACCGCGATGGGCACAGGTCGTGCGAACACGCCGTGCACCCCGTTTCCCCCAACCCGCCCTACACATGATCCCTCTTAACAGTGTAAGTCCCACATTCTTATTAAACGACATACCTTCTGTTTCCATAACTACAGAAGTATCACATAATATTTCCATCTGTTAAGCCACTTCATTCTCTCTTCTCGGACCGATTCTTAGTTAGTGGCAACTTTGACCAATTTTCACCATGGACACTCATAATGAAATCTCCCAATTTGGGAGATTTCATTATGAGTGTCCATGGTGAAAATTATAGCCACTCATCCTCCCCATCCACTCATTATTTAATATATCACCCATCGAAATAATTTCTCTCCAGCCCACTTTCTTCAATAGTAGTTCATGCCCCCAACACCTAGTAATCCTCGTCCCTGTGTCCTAATTGTTCAAGTATCATATTGTTCCCCGTCCTCTCCAACTTTCCACTGTTGAGCTGTTTCACAAAGTAATCCTTAACATTGCACCCATTGTAAAGTCTTATCACATTAACGTTCTACAGCAGTTCTGCCTCTCTCAACCCCTCAATATTCCCTCTAATGGTTCACACATCCTACAAAAAGTTGGATACCATACGGCTCTCTGTCTAAACTAAGGCGCTCGCAGAGTAACGATAAAGAACGTCAGGGTAAACCGTACTGGTATCCTACCATATATAAAATAAAAAAGAATATGTATGAAAGGCATATTCACTTTCTCGTTCGAAAGCAAACTTATAAACGCAACCACCTCTTAAAGTTTGGTGTCATACGACAGCTAATTTTCTCTATTTTCGCCTTGCAGCGAAAATTTGAGGAAATTCCATCATTTAATCGCATATTCCGCTTGATTTGTTCAAAAATGGCCCTTACTCTGCTCGATATTTGACCCGACACTACAGCCGTCTGTGTATGACCGTACCGAAAGTCTAGCTCCATGTGACTCAGATGTCATCATGTGACATAGCGTGTCTGTGGAAAGTTTACACTGAACAGATCGAAGGTATGAACCCTCGATTTCATATAATAACAAGTCTGATATGAAGTTGTACATTTGATATTCCACTAGCCCAAGGAATGGCTTTTCTGTTTCAAACGTACCAATACATGAGGCCGATATCTACATCCGTCATGTTTTGTTCCTTTCTCCATACGTGGGAATAGGCCTACTATGTGCGAGAATTTCTTGTTTGTATTTCCTACGCTATGTCACATGATCACATCTGGGTCCATAACAACGGCTGATGGAGCTAGACTTCCGGTACCGTCATGCGCAGGTCTATGGCTGTAGTGTCTCGTCAAATATCGAGCAGAGTATCTTAGTGCGATTTTTTAACAAATCAAGCGGAATATGTGATAAAATGATGGAATTTCCCTAACTTTTCGCATCAAGGCGAAGAGAGAAAATTATCGGTCGTATGGCACCAAACTTCAAGAGGTGGTTGCGTTTATAAGTTTGCTTTCGAACGAGAAAGTGAATATGCCTTTCATACCTATTCTTTTTTATTCTATATGTTATGTCCGCTGAATAGTATTTGGTTACACGTTAAATGTTTGAATGGTTTTTCTTTGAACACTTTTTCGGGTTACGGTTTTGTAATGTACTCGCTTGTAACACGACAACCACATGGTTGTAGTGGCGTGTAAGAGAGAGAATTGCGCGGATAAGCTGGCGCCAAGATAATGATTTTGCAAGCGTACGGTTGATTAGGAGGATCTATGGTGGTATGTATTGCTACTTCGTAACGAATAAGTTACTTTTCTGTGCACTTACGTGTAATACGACGAACTGATAAGCGTATTTTGGTCTTGATAACTCATTTATGTAGAGTAATTCTAGAAGGTTACCGGATGTCTAGTTTTCGATGAAGTAATTGAAGTAACGAATTGTACATCGATGATTCCTTTTCTGTTGTAGTTTTTACGTAGCCAGTATCCAACCAGGAAATCTCAATTAGTGATCCAGAGTCTACATGCGAAATCCTTTGTGACTGTGAATGAGATACGCATTTGTCGGCTTGTGAGAACGTTTCTATAATTAATATGAATAACCTGGCTTCAGTATTAAAGAACATCAGACTTCTTCAGTCATTATGAGCGTCTACACCACATACCACAAACTTTGCGACCCACGGTAGTGGACGCTTGCCTACCATCACACTATATATAGGGTAAGCTATTTCCCGGTACGGTTTATCCGAACGTTGTTTATCGTTACTCTGCGAGCGCCTTAGGTCTAAAGTATTACCACCGTTAGCCCCAATAAGTCTGATAAGACTAGGTCTTCGTCATCCCCACTTATCCTTCCCCATCTAATTTCCTTCTGTGAAGCTATCAACTGACCCCTAAACTCGGCCCTCCTTGCCCTGTACCTTCCCCAATATAACAAGACCTATGTTTCATATCCTCCATCACCCCGTTCTGCCTCTCTCAACCCCTTGAAAAGGGAATTTATTTGAGAAAAATATATAATATTTCCGAAAGGGGGGTTTTCCTGATCCCAATATAACCCCGCTGGCTACGGGCCTGTTTAATTTGTGACTATTAAGGGAATGGAATGTCACCTCAGTGTGTCTCTTTTCTAAACCATGCACACAGGCCCTAGGAAGATTTTATACATGTGTAGTTATACTCATTCAAATACTGATCAATATATAGAACTTTTGATTATATATATATGGCTATTTACATATTGTTCAATATTAATTTTCAGTATTTCCTCCACTGGGTGTGACAGTGGTATGGACACATGGCTTCGACCAGGTTATCATGGCGTTACTATCCTCGCATGCAGGCTGGAGTGCATCAGGTAACTTATTAGATTATTTCAACTGATAATGCTGTAAAGTCCACTCTCTTTATAACCACTGTGTTTCTCAAAGGTGAATTTGTTGTTAGGAGCAAAGGATTGTTAGGATTTTAGGAGGTTAAATTGGAAGAGGTGCATTCAGTGGTTATTATGTAAAGAGCAGAAGAGTAGGAAATGATGAACCGGTCTCTACTCTATTGTTCCCACAGTACTGGTAAAATCTTCACCAGCCACATGATGTCATTATAATTATTATTATTTTCAAGCCTAAATATTGTCGTTATGAATAGGGCTCACTGCATATATTCAGTTATTGTATTGATCAGTCTATATCATTATGATTTGGTTGTTTTAAATCACCACTCTGGAGAATACCAGGATTAAATGCATGATTACTTTGTAACTGGACTTAAATATTGCTGTTGTATCTATTTGGTAAATCATTTAAATATCATATTTACCTTCATATCCACAGCCCAGTGATCAAACCCAGAAAACATTCACATGGACCAAGTGCAGCATGATTTATGTATTTGGGTGACCACAATGAACATGACCATGTACATATTTGAAGACGACTAGAGAATGTTATTTTCCAGGTATGATTTCTACCAGAAACTAGGTTAAAGTTTATCACATAATCATTTGAATGAAAAGAAGGACATACATGTATTGAATAATGCTACTCCTGCTTGCTGTTTCATTAGGCCACTCAAATAAATGAAATCACCATTCTTGTCTTGAAGAGATATTTGCCCTCAATATTTTCTGTTGGTGTTGTTAAAAATTTATTGATTCCCTGGTATGCAATCTTGGTAACTGTGGATCATAGTGAACTGAGTTGCAGACAGTTACAGTGTTAATTGTAAAACTGTTTCCAGATAATCAATGAATACACGAACAAGAAGTATTTTGCCATATACTTGTTTCATATTTTCAAAGAGTCATTGAATCAATTTGTCTGGACAAGTTTCTCCGGATGTTGTGTAACAGATTGTCCATGACACAATCTTGGTGGCTGTGGAATATAGCAAACTGAGTTGTGGACGGCTTCAGTGTTTATTGACTGCTGTTTCTGGATGACCCGTAACTACAACAAATGGATTCAGTGTTTATTGACTGCTGTTTCTGGATGACCCGTAACTACAACAAATGGATATAATGTCAGATTCATTTATTTCACACAGCGACATGATATTATCATCTAAGGCAAACCATTTGAGTGGTGTAATTGAAATCAATATTCATCATACTGGTACCAGCAATTATTTGACCTGTTAACCAGATCTATACAAGTTACTTTCATCAATATTATTAGTGACGAATTCTAATTTTGGAATTCAGTTTTCCTGTTTGTATTCTGTCTTGTGTGTTAAATTTAACAATTAATACCCATACATCTAATGTTCGGTGTAATGTGCACTGGATATTATCTTTGTGTTGAACTGACTGAAATGGAATACATTGTACCAACATTATCTTTTCATTGGACTGACTGAAATGTTGCATTGATCCAACAGTATCTTTTTGTTGGACTGATGAAATGTTATATTGCACCAACATTATCTCCATGTTGAACCTACTGAAGTGTTACATTGTACCAACATTATCTTTGTGTTGGACTGACTTAAATGTTATGTTGTACCAACATTATATTTGTGTTGGACTGACTGAAATGTTACATTGTACCAACATTATATTTGTGTTGGGGTGACTGAAATGTTACATTGTACAAACATTATCTTTGTATTGTACTGTCTGAAATATTGCAGTGTATGGACCAACATTATATTTGTGTTGGGCTGACTGAAATGTTACATTGTACCAAAATTATCTTTGTGTTGGACTGAATGAAATGTTACATTGTGCCAAAATTATCTTTGTGTTGGACTCACTGAAATGTTACATTGTACCAACATTATCTTTGTGTTGGACTGACTGAAATGTTACTTTATACCAACATTATCTTTATGTTGGACTGATATGTTACATTGTCTGAACCAACAGTATCATTGTGTTGGACTGGCTGATAGGTTACATTGTACCAACATTATCTTTGTGTTGGAATGATATGTTACATTGTCTGAACCAACAGTATCATTGTGTTGGACTGGCTGATAGGTTACATTGTACCAACATTATATTTATGTTGGGCTGACTGAAATGTTACATTGTTCCAACATTATCTGTGTGTTGGACTGACTGAAATGTTATGTACCAGCTTTATCTTTGTGTTTGACTGGTTGAAAGGTTACATTGTAGCAACATTATAATTATGTTGGACTGACTGAAACGTTACATTGTACCAACATTATCTTTGTGTTGCACTGACAGAAATGTTACAGTGTACCAAGATTATAATTGTGTTGGACTGACTGAAATGTTACATTGTACAATTATTAAAATGTTACATTGTACCAGTATTATCTTTGTGTTGGACTGAATGAAATGTTACCTTGTACCAACATTATCTTTGTGTTGGACTGACTGAAATGTTACCTTGTACCAACATTGTCTTTGTGTTGAACTGACTGAAATGTTACATTGTACCAACATTATCTTTGTGTTGGACTTACTGAAATGTTACCTTGTACCAACATTATCTTTGTGTTGGACTGACCTGTTACATTGTCTGAACCAACAGTATCATTGTGTTGGACTGGCTGATAGGTTACATTGTATCAACATTATCTTTATGTTGGGCTGACTGAAATGTTACATTGTTCCAACATTATCTGTGTGTTGGACTGACTGAAATGTTATGTACCAGCTTTATCTTTGTGTTTGACTGGTTGAAAGGTTACATTGTAGCAACATTATAATTATGTTGGACTGACCTGTTACATTGTCTGAACCAACATTATCATTGTGTTGGACTGGCTGATACATGTATGTTACATGTACCAACATTATATTTATGTTGGGCTGACTGAAATGTTACATTGTACCAACATTTTATCTTTGTGTTGGGCTGACTGAAAAGTTACATTGTTCCAACATTATCTTTGTGTTGGACTGACTGAAATGTTATGTACCAGCATTATCTTTGTGTTGGACTGACTGAAATGGTGCATTGTACAAACATTATCCTTGTGTTGGACTGACTGAAATGTAACATGTAACAACCTAATCTTGTGTTATGCTGCAATGCTTTCTTACATGTACATCTTACTGACTGAAATGTTGGATTGTATGGATCAACATGGTGTTTGTGTTGGACTGGAACTGGAATGTTACTGGAATATTCAGCATTCTGATTTCTACAGTGGTTAACTGAAATGTCACCTGTGTCAGACTTCCGGTAGTTCATTCATTTGAGGCATTTGTATATTTCATTAGCTCTTAAACATTGATTTGTATGTCGCAATCCTTAATACATTTATGGAACTTGAACTGTTCTTCTGTCATTATTTAGCATGTTATGATTAATACATGTCCATGTACTTTCAGACTGATGGGTTCTCGATTAAACAACAGAATATGTGTCTCTCAAACAACATTTGATTCATACTATACATTGGATGGGAGTGACCAGAGTTCGGTGGTTGTTTCAACTATGGAAAGTATGGTTCTGCAACCATATCACATATGGTTAATTTTACCATGCTGGTGATGGTTGGTTTTGACCCATAATTGTATGGTATGTGAACCAGAAGCCAAATGGTCAAACATACCATACAATATTCAGTCGAGATGACCAAAGTTTTTGTGGTTGTTTCAACCATACAAAACTATGGTTACTGTGACCATATAAAAAATGGTTCATTCTATCATGGTTGGACTGACCATGCGTATCTGAACCAGAATATATATGGTCAAATTGACCATATGATTCGTAGTAATAGTGACTAATATTTTCTGGGTTGTTTCAACCATTTAACAAGCCTGGGTCATTATGACCATGTTAAATCTGGTCATTTCAACCATCCGAGTTCGACCACCGGAATTCTGGTCCGTCGCGTCTGAACCAGAAAATATCTGGTCAGAGGCGACCATATATTTTTTGGTACATTCGACCAAATCCTTTTAACAGTGTATTCGCCCCAAATGACGGGAAAAATCGGCTTCTGTAAAGCGATTTATTACGAAACATTACGACCAATACATCGCAAAGTTTCGTAAACATTTTCGCTTAAGTGGGACTTGGGCTTTAGGCGTATTATTTTATGGTGATTTACACTTTGATTAACCAATGTGGAAATTCGTTTCACCAATTCGTTTCATTCGGACGTTTATATTGAGAAAAGAAAAATTTCCATAATTATTCAATCTGTGAAAAAATGAATCTGCTAAAGTACACCCAGACAAAAAAATCTTCAGACATCGCAATCCCCGACAAGTTCAGAGAATTCGGAATTCTCCTACTCAATGATCCTTTTTCTAACAACTCTTGGCTATAAAACAAGATACTGCCATAAGCCCAGTGTTATTTTAAATGCCAAATGTTCACGGTTTCACAGAATTGCCGAAATATTTTCTATGGATGAGAAAGAAAAACTATAAATCTAGAAAACGAGCCGAAAGTTGCATTGAATTCGTATGTTGTGTAAAATTTGTGCTGATTGGTTGAATAACGGTTGGGCGAAGCCAATATGTGCCGTTCAGCCAATCAAATTTACGATTACATGTAAATTCAGATTTTGGATGAATGTTTATCATGCGATGGGATCGAGATATCGTATCTCTTTCTCATCCAAACCAGCAAAAGGAAAACACGCCAGGTTTTGATTCTTTGTGACCATAATCAGATATGTTATAAGAGTAAAACTTTCAGTCTTTCTTATTTCGTTTTGTTGATAATGACCGACGAAAAAGATGTAGAACACGTGAAAAAATATCGAAATCTGACATGTTCAAAAGTCTTTCGCCAAAATTTCTACCAGAGTTTTGCCGCAATTTTATTCAGTTCTCATGCCGATAATTCTCAAGTAAGGTGGATGTAAAAATGTGGACACATCACCTAAATAACGTGTGTATCCACAATTTGGAAATTCATTGTTTTCGGTGATTTTAAAATGTGGATACAAAAACCTGCTATATATTGTGGTTACGCCCTATCCACTGTAAATGTTCGCTACACACGGTGCTTTGTTTTGTTGGAATGAACCCTTTTCGTTTTATAATATGAATTCATTGTTTCCGGGTCGGCGGGGAAGGCAAGGCAGCTTATTCCAGACCCCTTCTTCCCAGTATTTGTACAGCTGACACCCATTGTGATGCAGGCAATACATAAACATCAGGCTGACTGTACTTCGTCAAGCTGACTGGTGTCGGGTATGACGTCACAGCCGGAAATTGCCGACTGTTGACCGAAAATATGCATAACTTCTCCGAATGGAAATGATATTCATAATAGTCGAATTTTAAATATTTCAATATTTTTGACCTTTTTTTTTTAATTGATAAAAATGATCCTGGTCAAATAATGTAAGTTGCAGCAAAACATGGAACTGTTCACACATCCTTCAACTTGCATCAAGCTAAGTCAAATCTTGGGTCAAACGAGCTATAATAAGTAGGGGTTTCATTCTTACAGAAGCAGCAAGATCTGAAGCTGTCGTCTGTATTAATCGGAGTTAATCTTACTGACTTTAACATACACAGAATAACTGCTCCATGTTTGGGCTTTGATGACTCAAAACTATTTGAATCATTCAGCAAAACTGGCGATTTTATCACTTTGTTCTAAAAACTGTACTATTTTTTTGTTTTAAGATGATTTAAAATGGATAATCGGGGGAGGGGGGACTAAAACAGGATTAAAACAGGTGGATTTAGATATGTCTGCTTTTAAACAGTACCATGCATACACCTCAATCAAAGCGTTTTATGCAAACAAAAATATACATGGGCATATACAGGTACATGTATATACATGGGCATATACCGGTACATGTATATACATGGGCATATACCGGTACATGTATATACATGGGCATATACCGGTACATGTATATACATGGGCATGTACCGGTACATGTATATACATGAGCATATACCGGTACATGTATATACATGGGCATATAACGGTACATGTATATACATGGGCATATACCGGTACATGTATATACATGAGCATATACCGGTACATGTATATACGTGGGCATATACCGGTACATGTATATACATGGGCATATACCGGTACATGTATATACATGGGCATATACCGGTACATGTATATACATGAGCATATACCGGTACATGTATATACATGAGCATATACCGGTACATGTATATACATGGGCATATACCGGTACATGTATATACATGGGCATATACCGGTACATGTATATACATGGGCATATACCAGTACATGTATATACATGGGCATATACCGGTACATTAATATACATGGGCATATACAGGTACATGTATTTACATGGGCATATACAGGTACATGTATATACATGGGCATATACCGGTACATGTATTTACATGAGTATATACCGGTACATGTATATACATGGGCATATACTGGTACATCTATATACATGGGCATATACCGGTACATGTATATACATGGGCATATACCGATACATGTATATACATGGGCATATACCGGTACATGTATATACATGGGCATATACCGGTACATGTATATACATGGGCATATACCGGTACATGTATATACATGGGCATATACCGGTAAATGTATTTACATGAGCATATAGCGGTACATGTATATACATGGGCATATACCGGTACATGTATATACATGGGCATATACCGATACATGTATATACATGGTCATATACCGGTACATGTATATACATGGGCATATACCGGTACATGTATATACATGAGCATATACCGGTACATGTATATACATGGGCATATACCGGTACATGTATATACATGGGCATATACCGGTACATGCATATACATGGGCATATACCGGTACATGTATATACATGGGCATATACCGGTACATGTATATACATGGGCATATACCGGTACATGAATATACATGGGCATATACAGGTACATGTATTTACATGGGCATATACCGGTACATGTATATACATGGGCATATACCGGTACATGTATTTACATGAGTATATAACGGTACATGTATATACATGGGCATATACCGGTACATCTATATACATGGGCATATACCGGTACATGTATATACATGAGCATATACCGGTACATGTATATACATGGGCATATACCGGTACATGTATATACATGGGCATATACCGGTACATGCATATACATGGGCATATACCGGTACATGTATATACATGGGCATATACCGGTACATGTATATACATGGGCATATACCGGTACATGTATATACATGGGCATATACCGGTACATGTATATACATGGGCATATACCGGTACATGTATATACATGAGCATATACCGGTACATGTATATACATGGACATATACCGGTACATGTATATACGTTAGCATATACCGGTACATGTATATACATGGGCATATACCGGTACATGTATATACATGGGCATATACCGGTACATGTATATACATGGGCATATACCGGTACATGTATATACATGAGCATATACCGGTACATGTATATACATGAGCATATACCGGTACATGTATATACATGGGCATATGCGGCATGTATATGTGTGGTCATATACCGGTACATGTATATACATGGGCATATACCGGTACATGTATATACATGAGCATATACGGTACATGTATATACATGGGCATATGCGGTACATGTATATACATGAGGCATATCTCGGTACATGTATAGCCACACAGGCATATACACTTCTCGGTACATCATACATGGGCATATACCGGTACATGTATATACATGGGCATATTCCGCATGGTGTTTGAGAATATTGTGTTATAAATGTACATTCTGGATTTAGTTTGATATTCTGTGTGGGTATGTGGACATTTGAGCTCTCCTTCCGAAACCTTAGTTTTACTTATGTGGGTTACAGGTTTTTTCCCCCACAAGAACTAGCAGTTCAATGAGTAATCATTCTAACCGGACTCGACCAGCAGATAATATTTGTGGTTACAATTCTAGAGTATCGTTAGTTTGTGGAAGAAGTAAAACAGCAGATGTAGAATTTATGTTGCGATAATGCGTCATTTACTGAAAACGCCTGATTTGAGTCGGACGACATGTTAGACACAAAGAAACAGTGAGATGAATATCGGGTTGTAACGAAAAATCCCGCACATACACCAGTTAGTGGATTTAAGCTTTTTATCATGTATATACATGGGCATATACCGGTACATGTGTGTACATGGGCATATACCGGTACATGCATATACATGGGCATATACCGGTACATGTATATACATGGGCATATACCGGTACATGTATATACATGGTCATATACCGGTACATGTATATACATGGGCATATACCGGTACATGTATATACATGGGCATATACCGGTACATGTATATACATGGGCATATACCGGTACATGTATTTACATGAGCATATACCGGTACATGTATATACATGGGCATATATCGGTACATGCATATACATGGGCATATACCGGTACATGTATATACATGGGCATATACAGGTACATGTATATACATGGGCATATACCAGTCCATATACATGGGCATATATCGGTACATGTATATACATGGGCATATACCGGTATATATACATGGGCATATACCGGTACATGTATATACATGGTCATATACCGGTACATGTATATACATGGGCATATACCGGTACATGTATATACATGGGCATATACCGGTACATGTATATACGTGGGCATATACCGGTACATGTATATACGTGGGCATATACCGGTACATGTATATACATGGGCATATACCGGTACATGTATATACATGGGCATATACCGGTACATGTATATACATGGGCATATACCGGTACATGTATATACATGGGCATATACCGGTACATGTATATACATGGGCATATACCGGTACATGTATATACATGAGCATATACCGGTACATGTATATACATGGGCATATACCGGTACATGTATATACATGGGCATATACCGGTACATGTATATACATGGGCATATACCGGAACATGTATATACATGTACATGGGCATATACCGGTACATGTATATACATGAGCATATACCGGTACATGTATATACATGGGCATATACCGGTACATGTATATACATGAGCATATACCGGTACATGTATGTACATGAGCATATACCGGTACAGGTATATACATGGGCATATACCGGTACATGTATATACATGGGCATATACCGGTACATGTATATACATGAGCATATACCGGTACAGGTATATACATGGGCATATACCGGTACATGTATATACATGGGCATATACCGGTACATGTATATACATGAGCATATACCGGTACATGTATATACATGGGCATATACCGGTACATGTATATACATGGTCATATACCGGTACATGTATATACATGGGCATATACCGGTACATGTATATACATGGGCATATACCGGTACATGTATATACATGGGCATATACCGGTACATGTATATACATGGGCATATACCGGTACATGTATATACATTGTCATATACCGGTACATGTATATACATGGGCATATACCGGTACATGTATATACATGGGCATATACCGGTACATGTATATACATGGGCATATACCGGTACATGTATGTACATGGGCATATACCGGTACATGTATATACATGGGCATATACCGGTACATGTATATACATGGGCATATACCGTGCATGTATATACATGGGCATATACCGGTACATGTATATACATGGGCATATACCGGTACATGTATATGCATGGGCATATACCGGTACATGTATATACATGAGCATATACCGGTACATGTATATACATGAGCATATACCGGTACATGTATATACATGAGCATATATCGGTACAGGTATATACATGGGCATATACCGGTACATGCATATACATGTGTATGTCTACTGTAGCCGAACATGTTAACATTTAGATTCATGTAGCTCTATGTTCATGTCGGAATTATCGGTCTCAAATGAACAATCATTAGATGCAGTTTCAAGATGTTTGGTGAAACAGAAGTTAGATTAAGTTTTGGGTATTTTGACATATCAATACCGGTACATATTTTTACTTTATATATATATATTTATTAGGCCAAATGTTGGCCTTAATTTTGCTTTGTTTTTTTCTGTTTTTTGTTTTGAATTTAGCATTGGCCTGATTCCGCATGGTGTTTGAGAATATTGTGTTATAAATGTACATTCTGATTTAGTTTGATATTCTGTGGGTATGTGACATTTGAGCTCTCCTTCCGAAACCTTAGTTTTACTTATGTGGGTTACAGGTTTTTTCCCCCACAAGAACTAGCAGTCTAATGAGTAATCATTCTAACCGGACCTCGACCAGCAGATAATATTTGTGGTTACAATTCTAGAGTATCGTTAGTTTGTGGAAGTAAACAGCAGATGTAGAATTTATGTTGCGATAATGCGTCATTTACCGAAAACGCCTGATTTGAGTCGGACGACATGTTAGACACAAAGAAACAGTGAGATGAATATCGGGTTGTAACGAAAATCCCGCACATACACCAGTTAGTGGATTTTGATAAGCTTTTATCAACCCAATTTGTTAATCATTATAATGGTTTACCGGGTTACATTTTGTGTTCTCTATGGTACTGACCAGTCTATTCATCTGTTAGCTTTTCGTGTTCGTACGATATATCGAGTTCCGGGTCTTGGATTAATAATTGGTACCACAGGCCCTCAAAACAAGAGGTTGGGACGGGGGGGTGGTTATGGTGAAGGGTCGAAATATGGGGTCTCTATACATAACCCCATACTTTATATAAAAACCCCATACTTTATATAAAAATACACCAAGGTATGAAACGCACTTTGGGTGAAACGAGAAATAAACGGTTCGCCTCCAAACAAAATACGTCAGCTTATTCTACAAGTGCCACTCTATATATTCCCGTCGTTATATTAGTAAATGTGTGCAAATCTATAACTTTGCCGGGAGATTCAAATCCAACGCAACTGTCCGTTCATTCCGGCACACCGAGATTCGAAACGCCTCCGGCAAAAGAGGTCACACAGTGATCAGCTGACCAATCAGAATTGAGAAAGAAGCGGGTCATCATCTCGATGTGCCGGAATGAACGGACAGTTACGTTGGATTTTGAACCGCTCGGAGATAAACCGTTAATTTCTCGTTTCACCCTAAGTGCGTTTCACACCTTGGTGTATTTTTATATAAAGCATGGGGTTATGTATAGAGACCCCATATTTCGACACTTCACCCAAATACCACCGCCCACACCCCCAAAACTCTTGTTTCGAGGGCCTGTTGTTGATTATCCTCGTGAGTCTGTGTATCGATCGATCTGTTATGAACTATCTGCGAATATTTAGGATTTACCTGGACTTGTGAAGATGGTGATTGATACAAAACGTTGTCTATACCATGCTCAATGGGCAAAGAGGAACCATATTTATTTTGAGGTCAAAAGATAAAAAGTCAAGGTCACTGTGTCCGAAAACTCAATTAATCATTGAAAAGTGTTATGTTTATGCCGCAGGGGATCATTCAAAACATAAAATAAAGCAATATCTAGAGCAATAAATATAAGCAGGGGAGATAAGGCAGATTTGACATCGCATGGACAGTCAATATTTACTGGTCAACTAAAGTACGTTAATTTTCCTTCCCAAACTTTGTGTCAGTATCAGCATTACACGTTCGAGTGACCATAAAATACATCCGTTAGTTTGTCCCGCGCTTAAAAGCATCCCATCCGTACATTTTAGTCGACATTTCCCACAATCTGCAATTTGACCCATCAGACAGGTCTCATCGGTTTGTCAGCACAGTTGAAATGAGAGATCCGTGTAATGAATGTTGGAAAATTAAATTGACATTTGACTTCTTTTCTTTCAATAGTATAGTCTGTGCTGTCATGGCGGAACTTATGAATGGCCAACAAAACGAATCCGTAGAAATAACGTCTGCAGGTCATAATTTACTTTTAACATCTGGTAAAACATATGTATTGAGAAAAGCTATTATTCAGAATAAACATACAGGTGGTCAGATATTGAAAGTAAAGAAATGTACTCCAAAGGTTATGGTCAAACAATGTTCTCAAATCTGATTGGTTATGTCAAATCTGTTCTTGATAATTGTGGTCTAAGCTATATTTGGGATGACGACGTTAATCTTCCCTTTGATGTTAAACTCAGCGAGAAAGATAATTGTATACAACAGTGGTTTTCTGATTTACATAACTCAGACAAAACAAGATGTTACTGCCTATTTAAGATTAAATTTAAATTTGAAACATATCTTATGAGATTGCCAGGTGTAACCGGACTGTCTTGTGTAAATTCAGGCTATCAAATCATAAACTTCCTATAGAGGAAGGTAGATATACAACTATTTTGCCCGAGCAACGTTTTTGTAAATTTGTGCTGTTGATATAGTACCAGTAGGCGACGAATTTCACATTTTACCGGAATGCCCTAGTTTAATGTAGTTTCGAACTTGGTATCTTCATACCGTATTATTACGGTTCTTACAACAGCGTTCACTTTCAACATTACCATATTACTTTTAGAATGACAAAGGATTTCGACTGTTGATTCCACCGCAATAACGAATTTGTTAGGCAGTATCTTGCTCTTGTCCATTACTAGGGTTCTCATCCGAGCGTCGTCTTTCAACAGAAGCTGTTGTCTTTTGTTGTCGAATGTTTAGTCCCGTCCAATTCATGTTAATTTCCACTGCACAAAATCAGATGGCAAAAAAGGGAAATGTACTTGCGGTTTAGAGGTTTTAATTTTACGTTTGATAGCATTATGTTGTCTGCTGATATACATTGCAGAGTGGAACGGGGACGGCACAATGCCGGACAGTCTTTGCTGCCTTGAAATGAACATTCGACCATGTGTCTGCAAGTCAGCGTTTACTAACCAGTTAGTATAGCGACCTCAATAGATTGTGAAAAAAAAGAGAGAAAGGCTAATCCTTTACACTTTCATCCCGAGTATAGAAGCAATTTATCACCATACATCATATATCTGCTTGCTGGAACCAATGGCCCAAGGCCTAACTTTACTATGAAATTGAATTGTATTTGTTAAATGTCATGGAATAAGCACATTTTTCCAATATTATCTCTAGTTCTAATTGATAAATATTATCTATTCCCTTGGCATATTTAATATGGAATAAGCTATCCTCCTCATACAAGAAATCTACTCTATTTTGCAAGACATATAACCAGACATCGAATTTAATTCATTATAGAAACGAAAGCAATTAACGTCAACGGTGATTCTGGTCCACAAGGGCTGTTCGAACAGTTGTTCAAAGCAACTTTTCACATCGTAAGGGGGCTAGACGAGGAGTTAAAGTTCGTGTAATATCCAGGCTCACATGCCCAGAAAGGGAAGCATTTAATTTCATGGTTGTTGTGTTTTACTACCCTCAATGCGCGGTTAGCTATCAATGCGACAGTTTCGCTATGTGCATCTCACCCTGAAGTCCACTAATAGACAAGAGCAGAATACTGTCGAAAAATTTCGTATTGAGATGGAATGTACATTCAAAATCTGTTGTCATTATAAAAGTAAAATGCTAATGTTGGAAGTTAACGCTGTTGTAAGAACCGTACTATTATTGGTATATTTCGCAACATATAAATTTTGCAAAACTACTAAATTTAGATTATGCACATAATACACAACATATCGATTAGCGAAATACATTTCGACCATATAAACAGTCTTATTTCGACAGCACGAAAGAAATTGTCTATGTTTCGAGGGCTTAAGTATCGTCTTGATCGAAAATGCCTGGAGATAATGTACAAAAGCTTCATAAGACCATCCCTTGAATACGCCGACGTTGTATGGGACAACATGAGTGATTTTCAAGCTAACGCCATCGAAAACATACAAAAAGAATCTTTGCGAACTATTACAGGCCTGACTAAAAGTACAGCGACCGTCCTTTTATATGAAGAATCTGGTTTTATAGAATTAAGTAAACGACGTTTTATCCACCGACTAGTCATGTTTCATAGGATTTTAAACGATAGTTCAAACACCAGACTAAATCTGCGATTACCCCAGTCCACGACTTCTGGAAACCCATACCCAGTTCGAACTGCCACAAACTTGACATCATTCCGTTGCAGGACTGAATCTTTTCGAAAGTCCTTTTTCCCGCAAACAGTCAGAGATTGGAATTCACTGCCAGATGACATAAAAACAACTCAAGATAGTGACAAATTCAAACTGAAACTGCTTAAGATGTACAGTAAAAATAGTCCCCCCATCAGTTGGTACTATGTAGGAGAACGAACGTGTAATATCATTCTAAGCAGACTTCGGAACGGCTGTAGTTCTCTGAACGAGGACCTGTTTCTTAATTACATTACTGATTCATCCAGATGCACATGTGGTCACAGCGACGAAACCGCTGCTCACTACCTACTAGAATGTCCAATTTATACTATTCTACGCCGTACAATGCTAGATAATATAAAAAATGCAGGCTACCATGACGATCGATCTGTAACACTAATGCTATACGGTGATCATTCAATTAGCAATGCAATAAATGACTTGATTGCCGTGAATGTATGTGAGTATATAACGTCAACAAAACGGTTTTGATGTCAATATTTTCATCCTTTTGACTACCTCTTTGTTATGTTTGTCCTACAAAGCGCATCCGAGCGTGCCCTACTAGCATCTTCTGGACGACCAATCCTCTCCTACATGTCGATATCACTGTTAATAATGCAATCATTTTATATTATTATGTAATCATTCGGTACACATCATTCCTGACATGTAAATCTGTATATTGTTCTATACAGATATCTTCCACATCTCCTCTTGTACATATTTATCCAAAACATTGTCAAATGTATTATATGAACAATTTGGAGGCACGGTATAAGCCCCGAGCTTAAAGTGTTTCCCGTGTGACAAATAAATTACGTTAAACCAAATACATTAATGAAGCTGGAGCAGCATTTAAAGATTAATTAAATCATGTTTTTTGTTGTTTTTTTAAATTTTTTTTTTCTATATCAATTATGTCTTTGATCCTCCTAACAAGTATTTTTTTGTATTATCTTGTTAGGTGAAATATATTAAACAGTTAAAATTCCATGCTAAATTCGTCCATTATTCTGATAGTATTAACATTATTGTTTTATTCGCCTCCATGCCATGTATGTATATATATTAGTGTTATCTCTATACTTTGTGACTATAACGAGAATAAATTCAATTCAATTCAATTCAATTCAACAAACCGGTGAAACATGTTTGAAGGGTCAAATTGAATTTGTGGGACAGACTAACGGAAGTATTTTATTGTCAATCGAACGAGTAATGCTGATACTGAGAAAGTTTGGGAAGATAAATGTTCGTGGGCTACTATTATTGATCAGTAAAAATAGACTGTCCATTCGATTTGAGATGTGCCTTATCTCCCCGGTTTATATTTATTGCTCTAGATACTAGACCTATTTGTTTTAGGCCAAATTGTTGTGTTGGTGTCATTTTTAGAAGGATTACATCTAGGCTCTCCAAATTCATACAACATAAACAACTGTCGGTTGACTAGAAGCCGTTCCTATTTGACTGACCTTGGCTATTGTATCAAGGACAAATTGTAATTATTGCAATATCTCGAAATTTACACTACAGTATATATGCAACTATCGATCGATTAGAAACCTATTCAAGTTGTCCGACCTTGACCTATTTCATCCCCTTCAGCTACGAAAAACGCTTTGATTAAACCAGAAATTTCACCGGGAATTCAGATACATAAATTTGGTCTATTTTCTTACAATTTCTATCTATAATACATATCCACTTACGTTTCTGATGTATATATTATCATGGCAGCATGATTATTAAACTGTTACTTTTGTGTTTTATTCGTTCTTCTTTAAACCTACCCTGTTAAGACCAGGGAATTTGAAACAGGTCTAACCAAGACCGGATTGCGGTGGGGGAATTCTTCGCTATTGAGCTAAGATGTTCAAACTTAGCATACCTTTAGATGCTAATCTGCCAGGAAATTATCAAAATACAGTTTTGCTGATCTGGTGACGTCGGAGTGACGCCATGTTCCCATTGGGACTTTTTGGTGGCTTTTCGGTAGAAATTTTCGAAGTTATATTTATGTGATTCTGCATCATAAATCAGCAAATAAAACTACAATGTGAAAAAAAAGCTATTGTCCACATTTATCCGCAGAAAAGTTTTCGAAGAAAATCGAGGAGAACCACTGTTCTGATAACCTCACGTTATCGCCATTTTGAATTTACTTATGTTCTTCTCGTCGGGGATTTATGCAAATAGGCTCCAAATGGCCTCAATATGATACGCTACAAAGTCATTGAGTACCAGCTCTCAGTTTTAACTGGAATTAACGAAACCTACATTAACATAAATCTCAATGCTCAAGGAAACCGGGCTGCGTTTTGGGAATTGACCTATGTCCACCCAAACGAGCGAATGTTAAAATGTACATGTACATTCCTTCAGGCAAATCAGGGTCTTTACCCTGTAACTTTCCCACATCAATTAAAATGATCAAATCATCAGCCAATATAGCTTTTGGTCGACCATTTCGCGTGGTTTGCGTATTTATTACTCGGATTAATATCGCATAGATATACCCCGGAAAATCGAACAAACTTGCTTTGATGATGAACGTGATACCAAAAGAATTGTTTTATTCTCGCGACACGCTACACCCTCTTTCTGGCGAATAGTCTTCCGACTGTGAAATTATATTGTTAACATTGTGGTATACTGTAATATTTTTATACAATGACCAATGCAGGGTGTATCGACAGATTTGACTGACTTTAAATACAATAACTAAACATATTTGATTAAAGTCATCCCTATTAAAGCCACGTAAGTGGTCGGATAAGCAGAGGAGATATATACCAAAATACTACTTATACCGTGCTGGATGCAAATATGGTATCTCTTTATACTAAATATAAATTAAGCAGTATAATAACAGGAACAAAATTGTCTATACACTCCTAACAAATATAAATAACAAAGCAAAAGGTACACACAGTAAATCCCAGATAAAATGTAGACTACGCAAGACTGGAAACTATTTTTAAAAGCTATTTTAAATATCAATATAACAGTCAAATTCAGGTCAATCTGACATAGGATCGATGGACTAGATCCTGGGAATAAACCATCGATTGGCCAGCTCCCTGAGAATAAACCATCGATTGGCCAGCTCCCTGAGAATAAACCATCGATTGGCCAGCTCCCTGAGAATAAACCATCGATTGGCCAGCTCCCTGAGAATAAACCATCGATTGCCCAGCTCCCTGAGAATAAACCATCGATTGCCCAGCTCCCTGAGAATAAACCATCGATTGGCCAGCTCCCTGAGAATAAACCATCGATTAGCCAGCTCCCTGAGAATAAACCATCGATTGGCCAGCTCCCTGAGAATAAACTATCGATTGACCAGCTCCCTGGAATAAACTATCGATTGACCAGCTCCTTGGGAATAAACAATCGATTGGTCAGCTCCCTGGGAATAAACCATCGATTGGCCAGCTCCCTGGGAATAAACTATCGATTGGCCAGGTCCCTGGGAAGATAAACCATCGATTGACCAGCTCCCTGGGAATAAACCATCGATTGGCCAGCTCCCAGAGAATAAACTATCGATTGACCAGCTCCCTGGGAATAAACCATCGATTGGTCAGCTCCCTGGGAATAAACCATCGATTGGCCAGCTCCCTGGGAATAAACTATCGATTGGCCAGCTCCCTGGGAATAAACCATCGATTGGCCAGCTCCCTGGGAATAAACCATCGATTGGCCAGCTCCCTGAGAATAAACTATCGATTGACCAGCTCCCTGGGAATAAACTATCGATTGACCAGCTCCCTGAGAATAAACCATCGATTGGCCAGCTCCCTGGGAATAAACCATCGATTGGCCAGCTCCCTGTGAATAAACCATCGAATGGCCAACTCCCTGGAAATAAACCCTCGATTAGCCAGCTCCCTGGGAATAAACCATCGATTGGCCAGCTTCCTGGGAATAAACCATCGATGAGCCAGCTCCCTGGGAATAAACCATCGATTGGCCAGCTCTGAATAAACTATCGATTGACCAGCTCCTGGGAATAAACATCGATTGGCCCAGCTCCTAGGAATAAACCATCGATTGCCCAGCTCCTGAAGAATAAACCATCGATTGGCCAGCTCCTGTGAATAAACCATCAGGCGGCAGCTCCCTGGAAATAAACCTTCGATTAGCGGCCACAGGAGCCAAACCATCGATTGTAGCTTCCTGGGAATAAACCTCGATGAGCCAGCTCGCACAGAATAAACCATCGATTGGCCAGCTCACTGGGAATAAACCATCGATTGGCCAGCTCACTGAGGGGATAAACCATCACGATGGATCAGTTTCCTGGAAATAGACCATCGATTGGCCAGCTTCCTGGGAATAAACCATCGATGAGCCAGCTCCCTGGGAATAAACCATCGATTGGCCAGCTCCCTGAGAATAAACTATCGATTGACCAGCTCCCTGGGAATAAACCATCGATTGGCCAGCTCCCTGGGAATAAACCATCGATTGGCCAGCTCCCTGTGAATAAACCATCGAATGGCCAACTCCCTGGAAATAAACCTTCGATTAGCCAGCTCCCTGGGAATAAACCATCGATTGGCCAGCTTCCTGGGAATAAACCATCGATGAGCCAGCTCCCTGGGAATAAACCATCGATTGGCCAGCTCCCTGAGAATAAACTATCGATTGACCAGCTCCCTGGGAATAAACCATCGATTGGCCAGCTCCCTGGGAATAAACCATCGATTGGCCAGCTCCCTGTGAATAAACCATCGAATGGCCAACTCCCTGGAAATAAACCTTCGATTAGCCAGCTCCCTGGGAATAAACCATCGATTGGCCAGCTTCCTGGGAATAAACCATCGATGAGCCAGCTCCCTGGGAATAAACCATCGATTGGCCAGCTCCCTGAGAATAAACTATCGATTGACCAGCTCCCTGGGAATAAACCATCGATTGGCCAGCTCCCTGGGAATAAACCATCGATTGGCCAGCTCCCTGTGAATAAACCATCGAATGGCCAACTCCCTGGAAATAAACCTTCGATTAGCCAGCTCCCTGGGAATAAACCATCGATTGGCCAGCTTCCTGGAAATAAACCATCGATGAGCCAGCTCACTGGGAATAAACCATCGATTGGCCAGCTCACTGGGAATAAACCATCGATTGGCCAGCTCACTGGGGATAAACCATCGATGGATCAGTTTCCTGGAAATAGACCATCGATGGGCCAGCTCCCTGGGAATAAACCATCGATTGGCCAGGTCTCCGAGAGTAAACCATCCGTGGTCAGCTCGCTGGGTATAAACCATCGAGTGTCGATCTGTCGACGTCACTGGAGCTTCTGAATGGCAGAAGCTTAATGACTGGTATTTATGCATAAAAAAGTTCCGTGTATATTTGATTTGATTTGAAGCTTTATTCACCGGATATGAATATATAAATATGTGAACATATATGTGAATTTATCCCATAATAATATAATGTTAAGTAGTAGAGCGAGAGTAGAACATGACAGTAGATTATATAGTGACATATATACAAGCGGTATTCTGGAACTAGCATGAAACTCAATTAGCAGCATAGTTACTTAAGTTTGCCAAGGACACTATAAAAATAATCAAATATATATAACGATGTACTTAGAAAAACTTTGAAAAAGATATAATAATTACAAAGATAATGGATGCATAATGTATCTAGTAATTTCCCTCTTAATTAGTGATTTGGAGGAGATTGCTTTGAGATCAGTAGGCAGAGTGTTCCATAGACCTGGACCTTTCAGTTTAACAGTGTTAGTTGTGAGTGACATAAATATCGGTAGATTCATGTGAGAAATACGGGTTGGACACTGATGTATTACTGATTGCAAAATAGGAAGAAAAGCAGAGTGGTGTATAAATTTGCGACAGAATAACAGATTGCAATAGTCATTAAATTTAGATATAGGAAGTATTTTCATTTCTTGGAATAGCTAGGCGGTATGTGCATGTTTGTCGCTAGGAGTAATGACTCTGATGAGTCGTTTTTGTAAGAGAGCCAACCCTTGGATGCGCGATGAATAGGTATTCGCCCATACTATATTGCAGTAAGTGATGTAAGAATAGAATAGGGCGTAGTAAAGAAGTATCAACGTATTCTTACTAAGACAGTGTTTAATATGATTTATTACACCAAAATTTATCGAGAGTCTGGAGCACAAGTAATCAATATGTGAATGCCAGCTTAGTTTATCATTCAAATATATCCCGAGAAATTTAAAACAGTTGACACGGTCAATCTCTTGTTCAGATAGAATAAGTTTCGGAAAGGTTGGTGCAATAGTTCGACTAGGTTTAACAATCGTGATTTTTTTTCTTTTGAATATTTTGTGAGCATAGGAGGACCAATCTTTAAGTTTGCTGAGCCCATTAGACATTGTTTCAACTAGTATGGAGACATCTGCGTGATAATAGGTAGCACTAGTGTCATGGACAAAGAAAATAATGCTTAGAATATTTGTAGTTTTACCGTTGAGATAAATCAAGAAAAGTATAAGACCAAATATTGAAAGATAACTTCGGAACCAGTCATTAATTGTTCACTTGAGACCATAATAATTCAGTTTATGTAGGAGAATTTCGTGATTCACGGTGTCAAAAGCTGTCGATAAATCAAGGAATGTTGTTATGCTGCAGTTATTCGTCTCTTTTGCTTGAATTAACTGGTCGTACAAGGAAAGTGCAGCTAAACAAGTCGAGTGGTTCGCGTGGAAACCAAATTGGATAGGAAAGATTATATCATTAGTCTCTAAAAATGTAGTGATCCTATTGGCGACAAGTTTCTGTCGGATCTTGCTAAAACAGGGCAACACAGAAATGGGTCTATAGTTCGTGACGGAATTGCTGTCTCCAACTTTGAAAACTGGTGTGACTTTACCAATCTTTAAACTATCAGGAACAAAAGCTTTCGATAAATCAAGGAATGTTGTTATGCTGCAGTTATTCGTCTCTTTTACTTGAATTAACTGGTCGTACAAGGAAAATACAGCTAAACAAGTCGAGTGGTTCGCGCGGAAACCAAATTGGTTAGGAAAGATTATATCATTAGTCTCTAAAAATGTAATGATCCTATTGGCGACAAGTTTCTGCCGGACCTTGCTAAAACATGCAGGGTTAAAAACTGGTGTGACTTCCAATCTTTAAACTATCAGGAACAATTCTTGTTTGGAAAACATATATTAGATGATATGTAACCGGAAACGTGTGGGCAACACTGAGTTGATTATCCAAGACAATCATCCCATACAAGAAGCATAAAAACTGAACAGGAGAAACAAAATATAATCAAAGGTCCTCTTCATTTGTTGAAATTTGTTGATCAAAATTACACATTGCTTATTCATATTGTTTATTCATTTGAATACACAATTCACTTGTTCGTTTGTTGCAACAGTTTGCATCTTCTTAGCCTGGGTGATATAGCCTATGCATGCAGTTTCCAAAATTATTTTTTGTTTTGTATTTCCAGCTGTTATTATTCTAAAATCAAAGAATTGTACAGTGTGATCAATGTTTTACATTAACAACAATGACATACTATCCATGCTAACAGACCTTTAATCACGAAGATCCTTATATGGACATCAAAGAAAACGACTGAGAGGTATATATTCAGTCGTTAACGTAGTAAAGGGCGTTCATTTCCCCAGCTCTTTTGGAGCTACAATATGATGATTGTTATTTTTTCTCAAAACAAGCATAATTTTCTAACAAAAGTACACAGACATCTCAAAATTGGATAAAAATCACTAGTTTTACTGGTGGTTCAATAGTGTGATAGGACTGACAACAAAGTTGGCATTTTAGATTTTACAGTTGGAGGGCGCAAAGTGCACACCGATTCCTCGCCCTCATTCCCTCCCGAAAATAGAACTGGAAAAGTTTCTTTTTTTTCCTGTTATACCACTAATATATAATTTTCTAAGAAAGCATGATGTCCCCCTGTTTTATTGCATATTCCACAAGAACTATCCGTGTTTATAAGTGTATAGGAAAATGGGGAAAATTTAACCTTGGGAAGTTCAAATCAAATCTCCCTATGTATATTCTGTGTTGTGGCGTCTAAGTGGTACACAGACGTTGGCGGCAATATTCGACAGAGTGGTCAGCTCTAACTTATGCTTCACAGAGACATAGCGAGGACAAATGTGTGACGTTCATATTCCACGAAATTGTTGTCATGTAGGATAAACCCGGATCTCCCACTGTCAGCAGACTCTCGAGAGACCGGAAACTGTCGTCACAAGGTGACAAAGTTCATATGAACAGATTATACCATCGCATATTCAGAAACAGGATACACTACTAATATACCCTATGCCAGGCAGTACTCGAAATATGGGTTGAACCTTAACTGGACACATGTGGACGCCTTATAAATTTATATACATGTATGTTAAGTGTAGACATGGTAATTATGGAGCATTACAAGGTACATACTTCATGTAAGATATCACGGGAAACGAGCCTAGTTTTGGACGTCGCGATAGCGAACACCATTTAGATAAATAACACTTTTCAGAAATATGGGGTGGGTGGTCGGGGTTATATTACAGAAAGGATTTGTATGTAGGCCTAGGCCTATGTCTTTACGAACTTTCAATTTTAAACAGCGGCGTTGCGGTCTTGTAATCTTTGGACGTACATCTTTCCGAACTTTTAATTCTAAACAGCGGCGTTGCGGTCTTCTGTTAGTTTGCATACTGTCAATTACTACACAGCGGCTTTGCGGCGTTGCTAGGTAGGCCTAGATATGACAACAGATTATAACTCTTGATCGGATATGATGTGTGTGGATATTTAAATTCTCAATGTCAACCAAGCCAGGGCTTCACATCGGGTTAGCTGGGAAACTATCAGTTTCTGCACAGCGGCTTTGCGACGTTGCTGTGTTTCACTATCTCCAACGGGATAACTGGGTCATGCTAATAACTGAACAGCCGATCTGCTCTTTCACAGGGTTGGCCTCATGCTCATAGGGACTACCATCCTCTCAACAGCGCATGCTCCCTTTCACAGGCTCATTTATCATCCCTGCCTTCAATGGCGGAAGTTGAATATTACTACGTTGCTATGACATCTAGGGGAAAACCCACATACGCACGGTTCAGTTTTAATCTGGCCGAACAACTCCTTCAGTTTTGCACATGAGCAACTACTTTTCATATTCTCTGTGCAACCTGTAACCATCTCAGCCACCTATACGCGGTAAGACTGACCCTGGGATCGTGTGTATCCATTTTCAGCCTACTTTCGGCAACTGCAAGAGGGAATTTTCAGAAATCAATACCACGTGACTTGGTCAGCCAATCAGCTAAAGTCTACCGACGTAACCCCAACGTACCTCGCCATTTTCGAATCATTTACTTGCTCAAAATTACAGATCCACCACACCACTTGGATGATACGAAAGTTATTCATACCTATATCTTTTGTAAGCCCAGGTAATATCTGTTTCCGAAGTAGTATGAAAGCCTGTAATTTATCAGATTTCTCCAGTCTGTTCTCCGCCGGATGAAGGCCGAACAGAATCCGGTAATATAACGGATATCGCTCCGCGATAATGGAGACACACGATTCGCAAGCCATCTTGTGGATGGTGAAGTGTACGCAAATGATTCTCTGTGCAGATAAGCAAGAAAAATAATCTCCAGATTTTTTTTTTTTTTTTTTTTTATTCTTTCAAAATATATAATCTGCATTCTCAATAGTAATATACATATTATACAAATATGAACCCTTTGTCACTCTCATTGTAGCAGTCTTCACCCTTTTATGTTATCCCTTTTTCTATTCACAAATATCCATATTACCCATTTGCTTCACCAGTCAGAAAAATACTCTAGAAAAAAATACAACCCAATTGACAAACCACGCATTTCCCAACTGTATCTATCCAGCTCAACAGAGGTATTATGCAGACTTGAAAAGTAATCGAAATGTTCGGCAAACATCTATTTTACTATATATGATGTCATATCCGGCGATGTCCGCGCGACCCGGAATCCAGTCCAAAAATCTGACTGGTGGCTGGTCAATCTCACGTTCGGCTATTTCCGTATTCAGCGGCATCCAGCCTCTCACATGGAACGCACAACTCCCCATCTGTGGGGAGTGTATGGCGATCAAGTAGTGAGCCGGCTACGAAATAGTGCCTTTGCTAATCGAGCGATCCGATCGCATTTTATTGTGAAATGAAGTTACTTTTAACCAAACAAACATAATTCATTCAAATTATAAAAAACTATTTCTATGTTTAGTTGAATAATAGTAATATATCCCCAGAACTCAGCAACTGGACTAATTTCCGCCAATACGGAAATAGACGAATGCGAGATTGGTTTCGCCGAAAATTAGTTGTGCGCATGATAAGATAAGATTCTTTATTGTACTGAGCATCCCAGTTGAGACAGAGTACAAAACACACAAAAATTAGAACAAATAAGAAAGTAAACAAACAGGTGCGACGTTTCCGTTTCCGCTCCCAGAAATCCACTCGGCCAGAGGTAAGTTTTCGTATTATTACACCCCCAACGAGGTGGTTGAGGGACTACTTGGGGGACCTGAGCAGCGACTTCTCAAGAAAGACAAAAAGGATGTCATTTTTACCAGACCGGATTACTCAAATTCTAGAAACCCCAGTTAGTTAATACATGTTATTTCCTGATTGCAAGCTCCCATATAAGACATGAGAATCACACATCAACGGTAAATGATTGCAATTGATTTGACAAATAATTAAACACTTATGAATCACAGGTTGCAGGAATTCGACGTAAAAGCCGCCGTCACCAAAAACATTTTTCACACAACGTTCACGCCACATTTATTTCGTAGACCATGCTGTTTTTTTGTTTCACTTCCTATAATCTCCAGGAACATACCAATAACAGGCAAGATGTGTTTTAAGCGGGAATTTTATTTCCCACAATTTATAAACCGGGAAAATTCGGGAAATTTAAAATTATCAAGGAAGAAAACTTGCATTTAACTGAAAAGTATACTATTTTTAAACATCTGCAGAAAAGATATGCATTTGACAGCAACTACACAATGGTCAAAATAAGAGCTCGAAGTGTATATATTACAATTAGATGTAAAAGAATCATGTTAGGAATATTTTTTGCAGAAAATGTGTAATTAATAAAGCCCTTTTATGGAGACAATTCAAAATGCGCACTCGTGATCCTGTCACGTTTTTTTGTGACTCCGTCACAGGCTATACGTAACCCCTGTGATAACCCATTCACTTCGTTCCCACGAGGGGAAAGAATGCTATCATATTTGGGTGCTGTATGTTAGTAAGAAATGTCATATTCGGATAATCAGATCGAAACAGTGCAGCAAAAGAATTAGACAAGCAAGTTAACACGAGTCAAAACGCGTTACGGTGAACTTCCACTGTGATTCCGTCACGGAAATTTACAAAGATTATAACGAAAAATGTGCGATATTTCGGAACATATTACATTTTATTTCAAACTTGGCAGCAGTAATTAACTGTGCAATAAGACGTAGAAAACCTGCTTATAGAGAATAAAATTTCAGTAACGAGCCATGATTGACTTAGTTAATGATTGCATTTGATTTCACAACGAATGAATACATGAATCCATATATAAAAAAAACGAGAGGACATTGGATGACATGCACCGCCAATAGCGGTCCTAATGAGCGTATACAAACATAAAAATACACTTCAGTTACAGGTTAAAACTCGCTGCAGCTCTGCTCTAAAATGCAGTGTGACCCATTGATACAGTTATATGATCTTGGTAGGGGTATTTTCTTTATGTATTTGTTGTGAATAACGCACTGAACACCCTCTCTGTTCGCTCATGATAGTCGGAGTGCTCTCCCTTTGCTTTACTCGCGACAACAGACCGACGTTCAAAAAATAGCGAGGAATGCTGAACATGTGCAGCTGAGTAATCATCTGGTATTGACAGACGCTCAATTCAAACACGCTCAATCAGTTAATGTGAGGAGATTCACTCTTCAGGTACTGGGGTAATTCTGGTTTCTTTGCACCTGATATTTGAATTGATTCTCAGTAGTTTTCTATAAACAAATTCATAAGTGTCGAAATCTGGACCTATTGCAAGTCAGTCCATTGCAAGTTTATGTCATATTTTCTGATACATTTTAGACATTTCAGTTTTGTAAATGGGTGTTTATCATGGGTAAATATTTTAATGATCCTTTGGTTTGAAGTACCGAAAGCGACGTTAAATTAGCTATCGCCTGTTTGTTGTAAGTGTAGGAATATTCAAACAGATTATGATGACCTATTCCATGTTTATGTGAAAGGCCTGACTTGCAGTTGGACAAACGGTTGTAATTTGAAGATGTTTGTATGCATCTTCTATAGAAATAATAACTATTCTATATTGAAGTAGATATGCACCTACAGTATAAATAACAGTATACAGGTGAATGTAGTTCAACAAGCTGAACCCTACTGACATTTAATTTTGTGATATTGATTATGTAGGGTTCAGCCGTTGAACTGAAATTTCCTATCGCAAAATTTTCGCCTCCCGATCTGGGTAACAGCGGGTGGATTGCGCTCATAAAAATCGATAATACCTACCTTTTTGTGCTCGTTTGGATAGAATACGTATTTGCCTACTTCCCTGGCCATTTATTTTCTCTGTCCAGCTCCTTTCATTTCTATAAACGGCGAAAGGAAAAAATATCATCGCCGACGATCTTCCAAAAACGAAATCCGCCGGCATTTTGAAACGTCACTATGGTGGCACGAGACTAATTTGTAAATTTGGGATTGTAGACGAGAAGGTCGGAAACGGCTCATTCATAGGCTGTCACATTATCTGCATTTAAATGTAAAATTGTAACTATCGATATCGAGCATAATGGAAGGCACATACCGAGAAAGGTAATTCATGGGATTTTTCATCTCCCTAAGCGACTGGATCGACTGAGCGGATTCAGTTTTTCCGACTCTTGTAATCCTGAATTTAGAATAACCTCACGTGCGAGAATCAGGGTCACGCGAGAGTGTTCGAAAATGGCGGCGGATTTCGTTTTTGGAAGATCGTCGGTATGATATTTTTTTCTTTTGCCGTTTATGGAAATGAAAGGAGCTGGACAGAGAAAATAAATGGCCAGGGAAGTAGGCAAATACGTATTCTATCCAAACGAGCACAAAAAGGTAGGTATTATCGATTTTTATGAGCGCAAATCCACCCGCTGTTACCCAGGTCGGGAGGCGAACATTTTGCGATAGGAAATTTTGGTTCAACGGCTGAACCCTACATAAATTAAATGTCAGTACGGTTCAGCTTGTTGAACTAAGGTGAATGATGATAGCATTTATTCAAACAAGAATTGCTTTGAAACTACAGACATGCTTTGAAACTACAGACAGTTCATTCTGACATGCATAAATGCAAGTTAAATTAAAACTTAGTTAAATCACAAAATATTAATCACGATAACTGAGATTTGTTTTACGAAGTATTATAAAGAATTTCTTTTATTTTCTGTAATTACAGAACAGTACAACGGTATAACGGTATAACAGAACAATCAGTGTACGAGTGTACAAACAGTGTGAACAAGTGTTTACAGATTGATGAACAGTTCGATTCAAATATACTGTTTCGAAAGATCTCCAAACATAGTCTGATTTCTGTCTTTGCATCAAATTTCTGAAGAGCTCAGGAACGTTTCCAGTTCTCGACATACGATACAGTATTTATATCACCGTTTATGTTTCTTGTATGATGTTTCTTTTAATGTCCTATTGTTTCTAGTGTCTTAATTCTTCTGTCTTAATGTCTGACGGTTTAATGTACTCATGTTCTATTTGTTTTAATTTATGTCTTAATGTGTATGCATTTTAGTCCTATGGACAAAACTGAGCAATAAATCTATCATAACCGTGTAATTTCACCTAAACTTATAGTATGCAGAGATCCTTTCCGCATTTTTGATCGACTATCTTTGTGGCGCGATCCGTGTTCTGGGGTGACTGTTACATCCATCACGTGACCACGCTGTACTGTAGCGGATAGGAATGTTGTTATTGCTGTCTAGCTTCTCTTTACATTCATCAAAACCATGTTCAGGTATGTTGTTCTCTAAGAACGATCAGAATTTATTGCTAAGATGTTCAAATATATTTGTATGCTGGCATACGGTAAAACTAAGCTTTCCTTAGAACGTAGTCATGAACCTTGCTAAGTGTTGTTTACACCACAATTCCTCATGCTTTCTACACAGATAAAAAAAAATGAGAAGTTCGTCATGTACGGGCTTGGGATCGAATCTCGTACAGATCAAATCTCGTACACCTCGCACGTGCGCGCGTTCAGAGCATGTGGTGACTTTCTATGTGGATTGCTTATGTGCGGGGGTGAAGTTTAATTTGTCTGTCAAAATTTCTACTTCTTGGTATGATTAAAGTTTGTTTTTTTTTGTTTTTTTTTCCGGGTCATACGGGAAGTCCATTTTATCGCCAACCAGTATAGGTAACATGATTGATGACCATCATATTCATTCCACGAAAGCCAGATGTCATTTCCATTTCGACAGCTGTATTTATGTCATGCGACACGGGGCGCAGTCATTGCTTTTCTTCCACCGCCCCTCCCTATCTCCGAACGAATGTTCACATTGAAATGGCGACAAACTTACATTTCCAGTAAATCAGTGTCATCTTCCGGTTGAATCATGAAATAGCATACAAATATACCAATCTATATATTTCTGAAACGAGTATTTCTTCAGGATTATTAGTGGGCACGCTATCAGCTATTGACGGCCGAAGAGTTATACTTCCGATGACTGCCGAAGGTTTTCCGGAGGTAAAATAATCTTGTTTTTCGTCCAAATAACGACAGTCGCTGTTCAGCCTTTTAATGTGAACAGGTCAAATTGATAAATTGTCCAATTAGTATATATTATTTCTTCTAAAACTACACAAATAAATTTTTTAAGTGCATGAGCGATGATATTTACAACAATTCAGCATACATTTGCGACTTTTGTCTGTTGTACGAGAATTGCTCTCTCTCGTGGATTAGAGGTACCTAAAAAGTCGAGTTAATAACTGCTCCCGCACGTACAGGGAAAGGTCACGTAACCCGCGAAACTCCTCCCAGGGAAGGGGATTGCTGCGACAGTTTGAAATAGTTTTCCTGCACGATGGATTGCTGCGACAGTTTGAACCTCTTTTTCCAGCGACACTTTGACAAGGTATATTCTGCTGGACGACACATTGCTGCGACACTTTTACCCATCCTACATATTCCAACACTGAGTCGATATTTTGCTACTCTTTCTTGTAATCATATGAGGGGCCCTCGGTGGCCGAGTAAGTAACGCCGGAATCGCCCTACAGCAATTTAACACGGAAAAGTACAGATTTCAGGAACATTTCGCGGAACCTACAATGTACCTCTGAACTCTCAATGTACAAACTGACAAATTATCAAATCAATAACCTACACATCAGATTTATTGCTGCATAATCCAACGAACAGTTCATTCAGTGACAAACATATTCTCAACTTCTAAGTGATATGGTCATCCCTTTAATAATACAATCACAGCATTTCAGCTATAGAAGTCAGATAATTACTCCACCAAAGCGTAACTAGGCTAATGTCGAAGCTGGGTGTTCAGCATGAGTGTGCGTGAACTTGAGTTTCGAAGCACTGTTACGAAGGAATATATCTGAAGTGCAGTGTCAAAGCGGTTTTAGGGAAAAATGTACGTGCAATCGAGTGTCAAAGCATGTCAGGGAGGAATATATGTTTAGTCGAATGTCAAACCGGTGTTGGGGAGGAATGTACGTGAAGTCGAGTGTCAACCAGTGTTAGGGAGTAATGTACGTGAAGTATAGTGTCAAAGCGGTGTACATGGAGTCGAGAATCAAAGTGGGAGGAATATATGTTTAGTCGAATGTCAAAGCGGTGTTAGGGAGGAATGTATGTGAAGTCGAGTGTCAAAGCGGTGTTAGGGAGGAATGTATGTGAAGTCGAGTGTCAAAGCAGGATTAGGACTTAGGGTTAGGTATGCTTCATAACTATCAGGTTTAGGGTCATTTCAGCTATAGAAGTCAGATAATTTCTCCACCAAAGCGTAACTAGGCTAATGTTGAAGCTGTACGTGAAGTCAAGTATCGACCAGTGTTAGGGAGGAATGTATGTTTCCTCGAATGTCAAAGTGGTGTTAGGGAGGAATGTACATGGAGTTGAGTGTCAAAGCGGTGTTAGGGAGGAATGTATGTGGAGTCGAGTGTCAACCAGTGTTAGGGAGGAATGTATGTGAAGTCGACTGTCAAGGCGGTGTTCGGGAGGAATGTATGTGAAATCGAGTGTCAAAGCGGTGTTAGGGAGGACTGTAGTGAAGTCAAGTGTCAACCAGTGTTAGGGAGGAATGTATGTGAAGTCGAATGTCAAAGTGGTGTTAGGGAGGAATCTATCTGAAGTCGACTGTCAAAGCGGTGTTAGGGAGGAATGTATGTGAAGTCGATTGTCAAAGCGGTGTTAGGGAGAAATGTATGTGAAGTTGACTGTCAAAGTGGTGTTAGGGAGGAATGTACGTGAAGTCGAGTGTCAAAGCGGTGTTAGGGAGTGTATTTGAGGTCGAGTGTCAAAGCGGGATTAGGACTTAGAGTTAGATATGCTTCATAACTATCAGGTTAGGGAGGAATGTGCATGGAGTCGAGTGTCAAAGAGGTGTTAGGGAGGAATGTATGTGAAGTCGACTGTCAAAGCGGTGTTAGGGAAGAAGGTATGTGAAATCGAGTGTCAAAGCGGTGTTAGGGAGGAATGTAAGTGAAGTTGATTGTCAAAGTGGTGTTCGGGAGGAATGTATCTGAAGTCCAGTGTCAAAGCAGGATTACGACTCAGGGTTAGGTATGCTTCATAACTATCAGGTTCAGGGTCATTTCAGCTATAGAGGTCGGATAATTTCTTCACCAAACCGTAACTGGGGTAATGTCGAAGCAGGGTGTTCGGCATGAGTGTGCGTGAAGTTGAGTTCCAAACCACTGTTAGGAAGGAATATATCTGAAGTACAGTGACAAAGCTGTATTAGGGAGGAATGTATGTTTAGCTGAGTGTCGAAGCAGTGTCGCAGAATGTATGTGAAGTCGAATGTCAAATTGTTAGGAAGGATGTACGTTAAGTCGAATGTCAAAGCATTCTTTGGGAGGAATGTATGTTTAGTTCAGTGTCAAAGCGTTGTTGAGGAATGCACGTGAAGTCGAGTGTCAACCAGTGTAAGGGAGGAATGTATGTTTAGTTCAATGTCAAAGCGGTGTTAGGGAGGAATGTACATGGAGTCGAGTGTCGAGGCAGTGTTAGGGAGGAATGTACGTGAAGTCGAGTGTCAACCAGTGTTAGGGAGGAATGTACATGGAGTCGAGTGTCAAAGCGGTGTTAGGGAGGAATGTATGTGAAGTCGAATGTCAAAGCGGTGTTAGGGAGGAATGTATGTGAAGTCGACTGTCAAAGCAGTGTTAGGGAGGAATGTACGTGAAGCCGAGTGTCAAAGCGGTGTTAGGGAGGAATGTATGTCAGGTCGAGTGTCAAAGCGGGATTAGGACTTAGGGTTAGGTATGCTTCATAACTATCAGGTTTAGGGTCATTTCAGCTATAGAAGTCAGATAATTTCTCCACCAAAGCGTAACTAGGGTAATGTCGAAGCTGGACGTTCGGCATGAGTGTGCTTGGAGTTGAGTTTTAAAGCAGTGTTAGGAAGGAATATATCTGAAGTGCAGTGTCAAAGCGGTGTTAGGGAGGAATGTACATGGGGTCGAGTGTCAACGCGGTGTTACGGAGGATTGTAGTGAAGTCGAGTGTCAACCAGTGTTAGGGAGGAATGTATGTGAAGTCGAGTGTCAAAGCGGTGACCGGGAGGAATGTATGTGAAGTCGATTGTCAAAGCGATGTTAGGGAGGAATGTATGTGAAGTCGACTGTCATTGCGGTGTTAGGGAGGAATGTACGTGAAGTCGAGTGTCAAAGCGGTGTTGGGAGGAATGTATGTGAAGTCGAGTGTCAAAGCGGTGTTAGGGAGGAATGTATGAAGTCGAATGTCAAAGCGGTGTTAGGGAGGAATGTATGTGAAGTCGACTGTCAAAGCGGTGTTAGAGAGGAATGTACGTGAAGTCGAGTGTCAAAGCGGTGGTAGGGAGGAATGGTTTCAAACTGTCGCATCAATCTGTCATTGTCAAAGTGTCACTGCAAACTGTCGCACAGAAAAAAGTTTCAATTCACATTTCTCCATTTCCCTATCAACAGTTTTGATTGATAGGAAGTGTTACAAGAAAATCGGTCAGGTTTGAGGGGTGTAGAAAGGTGCCAGTGTTCGCATGTCCAATCCATCTCCAAACAAGATACCCAGTCAAGTGTCGCTGCAAACTGTCACTCAGGAAAAACAGTTTTAAACTGTCGCAGCAATCTGTCGTTCGACAGAATACACATTGTCAAAGTGTCGCTGCAATCTGTCACTCAGGAAAAATGGTTTTAAACTAGAAGACCGCAAAGCCGCTCTCACTGACAAGGTAGTGTAGAAGACCGCAAAGCCGCTGTCTCTGACAATGTAGTGTTGAAGATAAGAAAGATGACTAGATCATTCCATATGCAGAGAACTGCTACCTGCTATCAGTTAAAGGATTATGCAGAAGACCGCAAGGCCGCTGTTACTCACAACGTAATCTAGAAGACCGCAAAGCCGCTGTCACTGACAAGGTAGTGTAGAAGACTGGCGCAAAGCCGCTGTCACTGACAAGGTAGAGTAGAAGACTGCAAAGCCGCTGTCAATGACAAGGTAGCATAGAATGTAGTGTTGAACATAACAAAGAAGACCGCATGATTCCGTATACAGAGAACCGCAAAGCTGCTATCAATGAAAGGATTATGCAGAAGACCGCAAAGCCGCTGCCACTGACAACGTAGTCTGGAAGACCGCAAAGCCGCTGTCACTGACAAGGTAGTGTAGAAGACCGCAAAGCCGCTGTCACTGACAAGGTAGTGTAGAAGACCTCTAAGCAGCTGAAAGATGACTGGATGATTCCATATGCAGAGAAACGTTAAGCCGCTATCAATGAAAGGATAATGCAGAAGACCGCAAAGCCGCTGTCACTGACAACGTAGTGTAGAAGAGCGCAAAGCCGCTGTCACTGACAAGGTAGTGTAGAAGACCGCAAAGCCGCTGTCAATGACAAGGTAGTGTAGAAGAGCGCAAAACCGCTGTCTCTCACAATGTAGTGTTGAACATAAGAAAGAAGACTGGATGATTCCATATGCAGAGAACCGCTAAACCGCTACCAATAAAAGGATTATGTTGAAGACCGCAAAGCCGCTGTCACTGACAACGTGGTCTAGAAGACCGCAAAGCCGCTCTCACTGACAAGATGGTGTAGAAGACCGCAAAGCCGCTGTCAATGACAAGGTAGTGTAGAAGACCGCAAAGCCGCTGTCAATGACAAGGTAGTGTAGAAGAGCGCAAAGCCGCTGTCTCTCACAATGTAGTGTTGAACATAAGAAAGAAGACTGGATGATTCCGTATGCAGAGAACCGCTAAACCGCTACCAATGAAAGGATTATGTTGAAGACCGCAAAGCCGCTGTCACTGACAACGTGGTCTAGAAGACCGCAAAGCCGCTCTCACTGACAAGGTAGTGTAGAAGACCGCAAAACCGCTGTCAAGGACAAGGTAGTGCAGAAGAGCGCAAAGCCGCTGTCTCTGACAAAGTAGAGTAGAAGACCGCAAAGCCGCTGTCAATGACAAGGTAGCATAGAATGTAGTGTTGAACATAACAAAGAAGACTGCATGATTCCGTATGCAGAGAACGGCAAAGCCGCTATCAATGAAAGGATTATGCAGAAGACCGCAAAGCCGCTGTCACTGACAACGTAGTCTGGAAGACCGCAAAGCCGCTGTCACTGACAAGGTAGTGTAGAAGACCGCAAAACCGCTGTCAAGGACAAGGTCGTGTAGAAGAGCGCAAAGCCGCTGTCTCTGACAAAGTAGAGTAGAAGACCGCAAAGCCGCTGTCAATGACAAGGTAGCATAGAATGTAGTGTTGAACATAACAAAGAAGACTGCATGATTCCGTATGCAGAGAACCGCAAAGCCGCTATCAATGAAAGGATTATGCAGAAGACCGCAAAGCCGCTGTCACTGACAACGTAGTCTGGAAGACCGCAAAGCCGCTGTCACTGACAAGGTAGTGTAGAAGACCGCAAAGCCGCTGTCACTGACAAGGTAGCGTAGAAGACCGCAAAGCCGCTGTCAATGACAAGGTAGTGTAGAAGAGCGCAAAGCTGCTGTCTCTGACAATGTAGTGTTGAACATAAGAAAGAAAACTGCATGGTTCCGTATGCGGAGAACCGCTAAGTCGCTATCAATGACAGGATTATGCAGAAGACCGCAAAGCTGCTGTCACTGACAACGTAGTCTGGAATACCGCAAAGCCGCTGTCACCGACAAGGTAGTGTATAAGACCGAAAAGCCGCTGTCAGTGACAAGGTAGTGTAGAACAATGCAAAGCCGCTGTCATGTGCTTAGTGTATAGGGGATGTAGAACAATCAAATGAATTCCCAATGAAGTATTCCTTTAACGATGTGGTGTATAATGTTGTCACAGTTTGTGTCATTGTAAGATAGTGGCACAAAATGGCACAAAACTGTTCTACGAAGCTCATGCATAAAGGATTCAGAAATCATATCTCTACCCTGTTGAACTCGTGCTCCCTTACATGAAGTATCGACCCATTACAAATGCTGAAATTCCCAAGTTTTAAGAAAGTGGAACGATTTTGTCAAGTGCCATGATCACATCAGTTTACTCCTATTTTCAATATACTGTAAGCATATGGTAATGGCATCGCCATTTCATGGGAATGTATTTAAATCTACACAGTCAGAAGAAAGGTGATAACTATTACCCCGAAAAGGTGATGAGTTAGAGCCATCACCCTTTTTATGGTCACCGTTAAAAATGGTCATCACCTCTGAAGAATGATGAGCAATGATTGTAAATTTAGGTCATCACCTTTTATACTCATCACTTTTTAAAGGTGATGGCCAGGTCTGATCACCATTAAAGAACGATGGGTGATCACTTTTTTTTTCTGGCAGTGTATTCTGGAAAGAACTGTATGTAATTGACAAAGCTAGAAGAAAGGGGCAAAAACAAAATCCGATTCTTTCAGTTTATCTCTTCATTTTAACCATGAATAAGATTTGGTTCTGTCTTGCTTAAAAACTATGTGTTTAAGACAAGCTAATAAACTTGATTTCTGCTCCGCCATTTGGATATATACGATTGGGGAGCACTGATAGGACATTCATTCATTAATATTGTTATTTAGAGTTAATATGCCACGGAGTCCATATGCCATACAATTAAAATAGCTTTTATTCTATGTCATAGAGGACAGGGTAGGCAGATATTTAAAAACTGTAGTAACTCGGCTTGACATTATGGGGAACGACTTTAATTGAGCCAAAGATGAAAGAGAAATACACTGAGAAAAAAAGAAGAAAAAAAAGCGATTAAAAAAAATGTATACGCAGACATCGACCATCTAATATCCCACAGGCCAGGCAACTGTGCCAACGACGGAGTGAATGTCGATATGAGGTGGACGCCTAGATGGACATACGTGAACGGAAATCAATTGCAGGACATCGGGCCCGATATGCATGAATAAATCTATGTTAAATTTTCTTATATTTAATTGAACCCAAATTTAGCAAGCGAGAGGCGTAAGAAATGGAATTTTAAGGTGAACGAATTGATTGTATCTCTTGTGGTCAGCTTAATGACATTGGTGTTATACATAACAAAATTTGCTCTTCGCACCATTCATGAGAAAGTAACTGAAAATTATGTCACTAAATCATGAAAATTGGTAGATTCCTAAAATTAAACATGTATATTGTACTGAGAAATATGTAATCACCATATCACGCATAGGTTTGCTTTGGCCAAGTTCAGGATGGGCGTAGCTCCAACAAATTTAGGAACCGGACGCTGTAACCCTGATATAGTGGATAGAATTTGTAACAATGGAGGATCATTTAACATAGGAATTAATGTTCGTGTTACAATTTTATGCATATTCCACGAACGATCTCTTATCTGTTATCCTTAATGACTCTAGCTCAGTTAGACTGAGGGTTAAAACTGGCTACAATTTTCTTACATATATGTTATCCCAATAAGACATTTTATTTACAGTACTGTTCTGTTTTTTTATTATTTATCTTTATATTATTATTTTATTAATTATTGTCCTTATGTAAAGTTTTAGATATTGTGCGAGTCTTAAATGACTATGTTGTTCTAATAGGTGTATTTTAATGTGTGTATGTAATGGATGGTGAGATATACATTGACTTGTAGTGCAAAGCTAATCCTGGGAAAAGGGGGCTATACCGCCCACAATTGTGTTGTTTTAGCACAATTTTTTTTTCTAGAATGGCTTCAACACAAAATGATATATGTTGAAATAAACAGGATTTTACGGAGCCGTGGAGGGGACATAGTTAATATTTTTTTAATTTCTCCCGAGATAATATCCCCCGAGATAATAACTAGGGGAAAATTCACCATTGGTCAATTATCTCGGGGGGAAATAATTTGCCCCGATATAATTATCTAGGGGTAAATTCGCCATTGGTCAATTATCTCGGGGAAAATTAATTTTCCCCGAGATAATATCCCCCGAGATAATTATCTAGGGGGAAATTCGCGATTGGTCAGTTATCTCGGGTGAAATTATCTTGGGGTAAATTATTTTCCCCCGAGATGATTGACCAATGGCGAATTTCCCCCTAGATAATTATCTCGGGGGATATTATCTCGGGGAAAATTAATTTCCCCCGAGATAATTTCACCCGAGATAATTGACCAATCGCGAATTTCCCCGCAGATAATTTTGACCAATGGCGAATTTTCACCTAGTTATTATCTCGGGGGATATTATCTCTGGGGAAATTAAAAAAATATTGACTATGTCCCCTCCGCGGCTCCGTAGGATTTAGTCTTGAGTTCAACACAAATTCATGTTAATTCTAACAAAATTTGTGTCATTATTCAACACAATTCTGGCGTTAAATGGGTTTAACATACATGTAATTTCTTTCGCAGTGTATACCGGTCCGTACAGGCTCGGGAAAATGTCCGTCAACCCTTGATTCGACTTGGGGCATACGTGTATACACATGGGCGTCAGATCTGAGAATATGTAGCCGGCCGTCCACCATAGAGAATATACACTTCCTTACAAGAGAGACTGATGGACGTTCAACAGTTTCCGATGATGTTCACGAGTTCAATTGTTTCCCCACGCTTATTCGGGCATGCAGTGATATGCTTTCTGAAGGGGCGAACCTCCCAATTCCCCGTCCCACCCCTTCTCTAGCTGTTCGACTGTTTTCCCAACACAGTTGGGAAATTATCCTGTACCAGGCTCAATTCAGCCAGCGTCGTGTCTAACATTCAGGCCAACTATTTCTAAATGGATACGGGTTCTTTCAAACGGAGGCAAACATGTAACGTGATGCTTAACCAGTTACACTCTCAAACAGTACACAAACTTTGTACATTAAACAAAATGATCAGGCATAGTGGTGTGTACGAAATGTACACATATATATGTATTTGTCTACACAAACAAATTGTTATGCCATGTAGACACTAATGTGTACAAAATATATCCAAGAATGTGTACAAAATGCACACACAAATGTGTTAAAGATAAACCCAATTATATTCCGCAAAGATTGCACTTGATCAGTTCTGAGAAGAAACTGTATTGAAAAGACTAAATATGGCTACTCTCTAAAATAATTGGATTTGAAATCCAATCTATCAGATTGAAATTAGTGACCAATTTTTTATCGGATTGAAAATATTCAATCTAATTGATTGAAAACGATAAAATGAATCTGTTGTAGACAGAAAATTTTATCCAAGAGATTGAAATTATCAATCTAATAGATGGAATATTCAATCGAATAGATTGGTCACCAATTCCAATCTGATAAATTGAATTTTCATTCTAAGTATTTTAGAGAGTATATTGACATATTCAACTCCTTTCCATCATTTATGAACCTACAGGTTTTGTATGGCTTGCCTGGGTTTGCTTCGGTTTAATTGGGCACTCCATCGTAGTACAATGGGCCCAGGTCATACATGCTATGCCGTGCAACCCGTTCCCCCACATCAACCAACACCGTGGATCAGCACCGATAAACTGGCCATCATCGCCATTTAAAACGTCGTATAAAATTCAACGCCGAACCACAGTAATTAAAATCAACCAGGAAAACCACATGTTGTTTTTTTTGATAAGATGCAAGTGATTAATATATAAAATTAAATTTATTGTTCTGAGAGTGTGGCATTGTGTTAAATCACAGCAAATAACGTCGATCTGCTATGGGGAATTATTTAATGAAATATGAAGTCCTCTTAGCTAAGATGACATATTAATGTTCCTGACCAAATTCCGCGCTCTACCTTCTTGCTTATTTTTTTTCATATGAACGACTTAGTCTTAATAATACCCAAGTTATCATTTCTTCGTTCGTTCCTAAACTACGCCATGGTTTCTCTTATTGAATTTACCTGTACAGTTCGAGAACACAAGACTGGGCCACACGGCCCATCCCTCAATAGAATAACCTCTGTCCACCACTTTTTTGAGTTCGGCAAACAGCTTGATAGCCGCGAGGAGCTGATGTATCTGTAATCAGTCTTCAAACATGAACGGTCGATTGATAACTGAAATATAGTTGAAAGCGACGTTAAATCGTACTCACTCACTCACTCACTCACTCTCACTGATTAATCCTCTCAACCAAGAAATGAATCTTTGACATACTGACCTCAACTTTTGGTAATCGAGATCTGCGTGACACTATGGTTATCCTGGTCAGATATCAGAGAAATTAGTCAAATTATTGACAAGTTAAGGAACTAACTAGAGAATGTCGAGAGGAGGAGGAGAACGGGAAAAAGAGACTGCAATAATTCAACAGAAATTATAGCAATACGGTGTACGAGATCTATGGCGACGATTGGACACAGGATATGCAGTTGAAGAAGTGGGACTTTTGTGTGCTGAATTTAATTGTTTCGGAGATACGGTTAAAACGATGGACTATGAGAATCAACTATACTAACAGGGGCCGCGCTTTTTGGGACCGCAATGATATAAGTCCTATGACCGGTATAGAGTTCAGCCCCCCCCCCCACCCACTTTCAACCCCCCCCCCCCCCCACCCACTTTCAAAGGTGCTTCGCGGCTCATGTACTATACCAGTATAAATCTTCCAGCTACCATACGAAACAGTTATTTCGATATTAAAGAGGAGCGGAAATTTTTCCAGACATGTAACTTTATTTTGAGTGGCTATGCTCATGTATAATTGTCATGAATTCCTAGAAAACGATATGTAGCCTTATCACCAATATACAGAAACATACAGGATATCCTGGTATGTGCATTATAAACTGAGGGGAAAATCCGGGGACTGAAGTTGAATCGCGTGCCCTGTAAACTATGGAAAGCCAACAGTATCATAAACTCTTTGTTTCCCATACGTGGTGATTCGATTTTCCATGCGTGGAAAAACTATTATCAACGTGTGGAAAATACAGCCAATGGTTTACTTGTATTTACCACTTGTGGATATTTCGACCAATTACTCAACTCGGAAATACCACACGTGAAAATTATTTACCACGTGTGGAAAATATCCACCAATAATAGAACTGGGAATACCACGTGTGGAAATTATTTACCACAAGTCGTATTCATCACGACACCCAATGATTGAATCCGGAAATACGACGCGTGGTAAATAATTTCCACACATGGTATTCTCATTTATCTACGCGCCGAAAATTTGTTTTACTCAGCCAATGAATGAGAACTTTACAAAGAAAGCTTGTCTCTTCAGAATGGCAGAAATCGATAGTTTGCGGCGGATCAAGTATCAGTTCTCTGAATGTGTTCGTCTAGCTGGAACAGACAATCTGCAACAGGACACTGTCAATTTCATAAAATACAGGTACGTAACTCGACTCGAAAACGACACCGCCATTGACCCCTGTCACACTATTAAACACTACACTATTGAACAGTCCAAACTGCGTTGAAAACGTCGAAAAAACTCACCCTTGTACTATATCTCTATTTGATTACCATTGATGTTACGGTTGACAATACTCCCCAAATCTTGCAGCTTCCTGATATCCATTGCGAAAATGCCTAGAATATTTTCGCGCTCTTTAAAGATAGGACAGGGTCAAAGTGTGTGTATCTGCTTTCCCTAACGATTGTTTTGATTGGTAGATTCGAAAATAGAATTACCACGTGTGGAAAAGAGAATTACCACATGTAGAAAACCCAGTGAAATACCACGTGTGGAAATTATCTACCATGCTTCGTATTTCCGAATTCAATGTTTGGGTGATAAATACGACGCATGGTAAATAATTTTTACATGTGGTATTCCCAGTTCTATCATTGGTGGATATTTTCCACACGTGGTAAATAATTTCCACGTGTGGTATGTCCAAGTTAAGTAATTGGTCGAAATATCCACACGTGATAATTACAAGTCAAACCATTGGATGGATTTTCCACGCGTGGAAAATCGAATTACCAAGTGTGGAAAACCAAAGGTTATGACACTGATGGCTTTTCATAGTAAACTGTTAGTACTTCAGAACGTGGACGCAAAACAGCCGTGTCAGAAGTGAAGATGTATCGTGAGACTGGCCATGTTAAGTGTTGGACTCGTGACTTATAACACATATATATATATATATATCAGAGGAGGGCCGGGTGAAAAAATTTGTCTTCTCGGTTGGAATAAATCATTTGTTTCATAACCAGAGCCGGGGGATAACACTATTATTATATAATAATTAAACTTATGGGTATATATTGTAGATAAACTTGGCAGTAATTAGGTAGTTTGAAATATCACAGTCTACAAATTCACCTTATTGCTTTACGGTAATCTACAGCTTGGCCAAACATTGTGGGCATATATGATTCAATCGGCAAAGATTTGAAAATTTTATATTTTTATCTTGGTACTGTAATTATTTACACGTAATTTTTTTCCAACATTGCAACCGATTCTTATATATTATACGGTACGCTATATGAGTCTCAAATATTAATCTCATAGAAGAATAGCTTTAGCTTTTATAGGTTGGGGTGATTCAATTCCAGGAAAACCACGTATTGGAGTACACAATCTGTACGACGGCTATCTAATGAATGCATGTTCAGAAGCTTGTTATCATATGTACATCCTCAGCATGCCTCTACTTTTGACCCACAGCATTCTCGACACTAATTTTTTTATCGCATATCATATATACTTATAAACACTGTCCCTCAAAATAAGAGTTTTGGGGGGTGTGGACGGTGGTATTACGGTGAAGTGTCGAAATATGGCGTTCCTATAATTAACCCTATGCTTTATATAAAAATATACCAAGGTCTGAAACGCACAAACAAAATACATCAGCATTTCTACGATTGTCACTCTATATATCCCCGTCGTCAAATTAGTAAATTTGTGCACTTTTATACCTTTGCCGGGCGATCTAAAATCCAACCGGACTGTCCATTCAACCCGGCACAGCAAGATGAAGGCTCGCATCTTTCTCAATTCTGATTGGTCAGTCGCGACACGCTTTCGGCAAGAGAGGTCACACACTGATCAGCTGACCAATTAGAATTGGGAATGAAGCGGGCCTTCATCTTGCTGTACCGGTTTGAATGGACAGTCTGGTTGGATTTTAAATCGGCCGGCATTGGCATAAACTTGCACAAATTTACTACTTTAACGCCGGAAATATATAGAGTGACAATTGTAGATAAGGCTAATGTATTTTGTTTGGAGATAACACGTTTATTTCTCGTTTCACCCAAAGTGCGTTTCAGACCTTGGTGTATTTTTATATAAAGTATGCGGTTATATATAGAGACCCCATATTTCGACACTTCACCGTAATACCAACGTCCACACCCCGCAAAACTCTTGTTTTGAGGGCCCGTGTTTATAACACAGGGGAACACAAGTTGGGTGTGACCAGCCCCACCTCCAGTGACCTCGCTCAAATTAGTTTTATGTTACTCTCCAGAGCAAGACATTTAAAGGAAAGTATCAATTGTTTCTCTATGTCATGCGGTTGTCGAGTTCTGGGACAACATATTTTGGACAACGGCAATCTTCCGAATGTAGGATTGGATGCTGTTTAAAAAGTCCCACAGCGAAAAATATCCTGGAATTATACATGTAACTGGGTACCTATATCTGTTTAGTTTTGTGTTCCATACTGTAGCAATTTTTATACCAAAAGTGTGTCTTAAGTTACCGGCAGCTGTTCAATCTACTCTGGCACGGTAATAAATTCATGAAGACATCAACTTGTAAAAACTTGTTTCTGACTGACCTAAGTGCCCTGGTCTGTCTCCTCTGACAGGGCTCGCAGGCCCAGCAGTCTGATATGTTTATTCTGGCTGAGACCTATAATGCCCTGTCTCTTTCCACAACGCTGGTATGCTTATACTTAAGCGAATAGTGTACTTACACATTGTATGGGCGTAGCCATCTCTCACCTCGGGACTCGGTCAAAAATAGGCCTTTCTCACTATCCTTATCAATGCCTATCAGCGGTGTAAAGATTCTATCTATACGTGGCCTGGTTGTCGAGTTATAAAAATACGGAAAGACTATTTATCTATCACAGAGCATGAGAAGCTCAATAAACAGTAAACGTGTTATTATTCAGTTTGGACTGATCATTGATGAAGTAAACATCATTAGACAGTAAGTACATACACATAGCATTTATTTGTGAATTTATTGTAATCACGAGCGATATTTGAAGTTTTGTTGATACGAACGAGAGATGCGATATTTCCGCGGACAATTTGGAACATTCGAGCTACTCTCTACACTTTTCAAACCCATTTTTCATACTCTTCTTTTTTTGCTAAACGCGAGGTCAAATTCTCTCTCAAATCCAGATTATTAGGCGGTGTGGTCCTTGGTCTTTGTAGAACCGATTCATGCCGGGCAATGGGGGGGGGGAGGGACATTTCAGGCACCCTAATCGTTTTCCTACCACTTGAGGTAGGGGCTGCATCTTACATTTGGGTCAAATTCCACCAAAACATGTACGTGATACCAGAACAGAGATTTTTCTCGGGACATCCTATACGCCTTCTTTCTAATGGAGAGTCGACAGACTGTGAAAAGGATATGTGACGACAATACGGGAATCACTCCCTTGTGTGCGATGGAAATCAAGCTGATTTTTTTATATATATATTTTTTTTCAATCCAAAACCTGCCAAATCAGAAGCTTAAATACTGGAGTATTAGCTTCGAAAAAAATCGCGATACCCTGTTATATAAAAATGAATATACGATTGATCAACATGTGTTCCTCGGCCTGAGAAGGTAATTTTCTCTAATAGCAAAAATATGACACCTCAAAGTAAAATAACTTTTGATCAATAATATCTCCATTTCTATGCAACTGAGCATCTCAGTTTTTTTCAAGAGGATATTTCAGTATGTGACTTTCAAGAAAAATCTTATATGGCAGGTGTTGGAGTGGAAAAAACTGGCTTTATTACCATCACACACAAAGGAGTTTTTCGTAAACGTCACATATCCTTTATTGTAAACACTGTAATATAGTGGTTTACCAATACAATGAATAACAAAATATGTATAGACTGATTTGACTCACTTTAACTACATAACAAAATATATTTCACAAACATCATTCATTTTTTTAACAAAAAACAAAAACGACTAGCGGTCCGTTATGTAGATGGTATGCCGTTGGTTGATGATAAATACCATATGCCAAAACAATACTGAGCGTGATTCAAATATTTTACCTCTTTATACGGAGTGTAAATTAATAATCGGGATCTTTTCAGCATCAGGATATTTTCGAAAATATTTGCCAAGTCTAAATTTCCAAAAACGCCCCTCATCATAACGATGACCAAATTTTATGAAACAATGATACCATGAGACATGAAATGATAATAATGTATTTCTTTTTTTGTGAAAAAATTGTTTTCAATATCTTCGCGAAGCAAAAATGGAATGAAATGACAAAGAATTTCGCGAAGCGACTTTCAAAAATCTGTAACAGGCCAGGGAAAGGATAAATAAAATGGCTCAACTAAGTTTGGAAAGCCTACTAGCAAAGTTTTCCATTTCGCCTGAAGCACGTGGCGGTACATGTATACATTTCCGACCATTGAAATCTCGCCATTTTGCCTTTGACGTCACAACGAAATAAAGATAATTCATTAGAAAATAAGCTATAGCAGATATCAAATTTTTCACAAATACACAGTTAGATACGTACGTTTCATCACATCTGTTGACATAGAGATCGAATTTAGAGCTTCAATTTCACACAGTTCGAAATGTGACAGATCATGCTTCTTTTCAAACAAGGTGAGTCATCACATGTCAATAATATTCTTACGCTCAAATAAGCATGTTGAAAATATCGCCCATAACATGTATAAACATCAAAGAAGCATCATAATCAAGTGAAATATGGTGATATTTAGCGTACAACATATTTCATTCGACAGTTTAGTTGCAGAAAATCATTTTTATCAACCTCTCTGGAGATCTACTTTTTCAGGCCGCCTTACTCTAATACCCAGTCTCATGCCTCTCCACAATTCGGCCGAGATTTGATAATTTGGTAAATCTGAAGAAAAACAGGTCATTCGCCTAATTACATCAAATTAGACAACAAAGACGGTAGCATATGTGATTTCGGTGAGGAGCCCTCCCAGCTGAATGGGTCTGCATTCCGCTATGGACATGAAACTTACCCTGGAGTCACGCTCTGCTAGAAAATGTGGGGGGTTTGAAGAAAAATATAGCAAAAACCAACTTTTGTGATAGCCTACATGGTCATCATTTTGAACTTGCTCATGATCAATTGCACGGAGAGTTAGGCAAGTAGGCTCAAAATGACTCCAATATGATAAACCTCAAAGGCAAGGAGTGTCAGCTCTCAAGTTTTTGTTGTGTCAGTTCTCAAGTTTGTGTCGTTCCTGAGATAGGCTGAGCCACACAAGTGACAATGAGCAGTGAGGGAATGAATACAAACAACAAACTGGTAAAACTTCGAAGCAAGCGATATCTACACTTTGCTTTCTGCTTGGTCTCAGCTGCCTTGGAGAGACCCTGCTCAACTTTGGAATATCCTCCATGCCAGACAGACGTGGCTGTCTCTTAAATGTGGCAATTATACTCATTTATGTAAATAATGTTTAAAAGATACTTCCCAATTTAATTTACACATTTAACACAGTGTACACTGGAACACATTCTTTATAATATTTGTGAACTGTATTTTTGTGTTTGTTTGTTTTCTGCTGACCGCGCCAAGAAGCTCTGTTTCTGTAATTATGATCGTTGGTTCACAATAGTTGTATAAAGACGTATCATATTTGTATATCTGCATCTGTTCGCCCCTCCCCCCGTAAATGTTCCTCCAGCTAGGGGACTGAAATTTACCAGACTCTACCCTTGGGTCAAGCTGTAACAGAAAATGTAAAAAAAAATCAAGATTTCCTGCTCGATGACGCCAAAGTGACGTCATTATTAAACAAAAAAACGTTTTCTTTCTGGTCCATTTTCATGTGGGATTTTTCGATTTCTTATTTATCTGATTTCTTCATAAAAACGGCCTGATTAATTAATAATAATCTGATATAACACAAAATAGTTTTGCCCACTTTTCCATGCAGAAAAATTGACTCCAATATTCACCTCATTTTTTGTCGTTTCGGAGTATAAAGTTTGATACGGGGCCATGATGGCTACGTCCGCCACCCTCCCCACCAGATCTGATAGGTTCAAACCATGGAGATCCTTTATGGACATCAAAGTGAAACATATATAGGCATATATTCATCGTTTATCATAGGTGATCAGTACTTTGGGTACCGGTGCAAATCATTCACCGTATGAGTCATTAATATCCCAGGTGTCATATACTCTCCAAAAAACTTGAGTGAACGGTTCCACTCAAGTTTGAGTGAAATGTACTTGTTCACTCAAACTTGAGTTACTTTTCACTCAACTTGAGTTACTTTTCACTCAAGTCTACTCAACTTGAGTGGGATGAATTTCCACTCTTATTTTTGAGTGAATGTCACACAAATTGAGTGCATTTAACTCAAGTTGAGTGAAAAGTAACTCAAGTTGAGTTTCCAATCTTACTTGAGTGAAATTTCACTCAACTTTTTTTAGAGAGTAGCTTTGTAGATTTGTATGAGAAAGTACACTAACCTAGATTTAGTTGCAGCTGCTACATGTCATCTTGTCCTGCATGAATTAGTATCCAGTGATGAATCAGCGAGCAAATATATAGTTATATTCTGAAAAGTGATATGATAACTTGACTTCTCAGAGGCAAATCAATAAACTGAATACATCGTGTTCTTGTCCCCCGAAATTGTAGTTCTGTACAAAAGCCTCGTATTCCTATAGGTTTAGTATGGATAAATGGGTCTCAAGAGACCGGAACACCGTCACGAGGTGAGCGCATTCATATAAAAACGGATGCTTATCATATTTAGAAACAGGACACGGAATAAATTCCCCAGGAAGCCCATTTACAACGTAATTTATCGTGGCTAGTTTTAATTTACGGCTTCATGCAAAGTGCAAACTTCTTCCTATTGTTTGTTCTATCTGATTTCGTGTTAACTCTGTAGCACAGTTCTCATTAATTCGCCTCTCTTTTTCTTTAAAAAAACGTTTATGTATCGGCGGAAAATTAACGCGTTTGGCACTCGCAACTTCAAACAATTAAGCTTGGCGTTGATACAACAACTTACGCATGTACGAATTGAACTTGTTTTGCAAAGGCATTAGATGTTGACTTTGACTTAAAATAACGAGAAGATAACTTCATCGGAACGCCAATATCTGAGAAAGATTTTTCTTCTGCCTCTTTGAAAGAGTAAGAAAGGCGAAAATTGTGAAGATTTGGACCCTAAAATGTTCCCTGAAACTGCGTCAAAGTGTTTAAAATGAAGGGTAACTTTTCAACATTTCTTGGTGGAGGACGCTCGAAACCCCCACCCCTTTCGTGGGAGTGGGAAACTCCCTGTAGGTCCCACCCCCGATTTGCCCCTCCCCCAAAGTTAAATTGCATCTGCCGTACCTGGGTAATGGTAATTCCGATAACAATATCGCAGGTAAGTTAATAATTGTCTCCAAAATAACTGACAATATGTTCTATTAAATGCATATATTTCTATGGGAAAACTGCTATATCAACATATAATTTGTATATGAGATTCTTATATGTTCTATAATAAATTTACCCTACCCTACCGGGAGGCCTGTAAATATTTGTACGTCGACTCAAATGAGCTTTTACTTTCTTAGTTGTACACAATCTTTAACTTTAATTCCCTATGCTGAAGCAGACACAGGACATAAGCACGCTAACATCCAATCTCAGTAAATTCAGATATAAAATCACTGAATATCATATCTGAATTCAGCGTTATAAAAATCACCTGCTAGGTGAAACAATTTGAAATCCTACCCACAGTAATTGCACAAGGTAGCACGTGGACTAATATATAAATATTATCGGAAAACAGTATCCAAATATGGCATCATTTCCAGACAGTGTTCGTGGTAAACTGTAATTACAAGCTTCTAGTCCGTCATCCATAATTCAGCCGTCGTCCATTAAAGAATATCCGCGTCCATAATCCAAAGACCTATTCCATATTCCATATAACAGTATTAGCACCAAATTCGAAAGGACAATCATAGTATACATAAACATGGGCTAGTTTCCTGCAAGAGAGAAGCGGTCAACAGTTTTCAATGATGCCGACAAGACATCATGATGTTCCAAATTATAAAATCCGTGTCGCTGATCAGTATTCTTAATCCATAATAATCGTTGTAAATGATGTATCTCAGTCACGCTTTGCTTGTGACTGTTCATATGAACACCATGAGGATCTTGAAGTACATGGGTTCATACGGCCCCTATCCCTGGGTTAAGCGGAATTAGACACAAGCTACGAAACGTAACGCCATAGATCTTGCACGCTACGCTCGTATTTTGCTATCAGCATCCGATATGTATCGCCAAAGGAGGTGTTCGCTTTAGATGGGTATTTTCCCCTCCAGTGTCACTCGCCGTTGGTCTATTGTCTCGCCCAGAGCCGGCCGGTATATTGTTTCGTAATGCTCAGGTATTGCCTTCTCCTTGTCAGCCAGTCGAGGCCAGCCTAATTATAATTTCTGGTTCAAAGTCACCAAATACATTCTTATGAATGAACCATCTATGTACCAATAATGATCAGTAAAATTACTATATCAACGGGCTCGAAATTTTCAAATGTCTGCCAAAAGTTCATGACGCGTGTAACAATAGAAGTAACCACAAAATAAACACATATTGGCACAAGTATAATCGCTTGAGAAAGCATAGCGTCACCTCCTGTTCAGGGTCATTTCTTGAATAAAAAGAGATACTGTTTTAGTTGCAATGCTGTATTCATGTACTTTAGCTTCAATGAAGAAATGAGTATCAGTATAGCCATATTGTAATAAAGTATTGACACAATAATTGAAGAATAACAGTAACTGCTGTGAACCAGGAATTTCCCGTTATTGGCCTAACAGGCCTTGATACTACACTCAAGCATTTTGACATATTTCTATATTATGAAAATATGACACCTTTAACCAAAGCGACTTTTCAATATGATATATGGTCAAACCTACCGAATTTAGATATCTTTGACTCGTTTTGGTTAAAGGTGTCATATTTTACATATAAAGGGAATTCCCTTCAAGAATATCACCAAAACTTCCAAAAACGAACAAATGCCCATTTTATAACACTCCTAATATTTTTTTTACTTATCTTTTCTTGGTGAAAATACAGAATACGAAAATTCAGCATTTTCTCTCTCAAGCTGATGACTTTTCAAGTAAACACGAGCAAATTTCTTTTTCAGTTTATAAACGAAACACACTGAGGAAAAAAATTCGGTCAAACCGAACACCTCCTTTGAGAAACTTTGAGTGGAGGCGCTTATTGGAGTAGCCTTGTTTTATAAGTTTCTGCAATAATGTTTTGTGACGTTGATTAAAATCGTTACATTTAACACAGGATCTAGCAAATGCTACTAGGCGAGATATGTATACGCCATATGCAGGTCCCACAGGAATATTACTATCCAGAAAGAGATAGTTTACGATGTCGAAATTGTAATTATCTCTTTTGTCATAAGGTCGACGAGAGAGAATGCCCGCTTCATTTTTATAGAGATATAGATCTAAATATGATGTGCCTGTAGGGCTATCTGTAGTTTCCTTCAAATCCAGTGAAGGTGGATATATATATCCTTCACTGTGTCATTTATATAGCGATTATCCACAGCGAGAAGATCGTCTATATAGCGTTTGGTGAATGAGAAGGAACGAGCTTTCAATGGATCGGTTTTTGAAATTTGAAAGCGCCTGCATATAGTCATAGCTCAAAGAGTTCACTCCCACCGGCTTTGTTAGGGGGTAGAAAATATGAAAAGATTGTGCCGTGCGAAGACGTTAATCTCCGTGAACTAAACGTCAATCATTTTCAAAGAGAAAACCTGTCACATCACATTTTCTTGAAGTTTTCAGGGTGAAGTATCAGCATGGAAAAATTACGAAGATCAGCTTCATATAAATGAATATATACATGTACTTCATGACAATGTGCTCCGTGGCCTATTTTAGTATTTTTGACGCATGTATAGGAAGAATTTTCTCTTGTAAACAAAATGTATGACACCTCAAACGAAAATTATATTTTGACAAAATATATTTCGAAGTTTGAGTATTTTAAAGAACCAAGCTTGTTTTTAGCCCACCATCACCAGATGCTGGGCTGTTCAAATCGCTTTTCGTCCGTGGTCCGTCGTCGGTCCGTCGTCTGCCGTCGTCCGTCCGTCGTCCGTCGTCCGTCCGTCATCCGTCGTCCGTCCGTAAAAAATTCTTGTTATCGCGATTTCTCAGGAACTGCTTCATGGATCTTTCTCATATTTGGTACACAGGTTCTTCTTGGTGTCTAGTTGTGCAACATACCTTTTCTGGTCCGATTCGAAAATCTAATATGGCCACAAGGCGGCCATCTTGGATTTCCCCATGAAACTTTGTTATCGCAATTTCTCAAGAACTACTCCATGGATCTTTCTCAAATTTTGTACACAGGTTTCCCTTGGGGTTTAGTTGTGCAAGATATCTTTTCTGGTCCGATTCGAAAATCCAATATGGCCACCAGGCAGCCATCTTGGATTTCCCCATGAAACTTTGTTATTGTGATTTTTTCAGGAAGTACGGTATGGATCTTTCTCAGATTTGGTACTCAGGTTCCTCTTGGAGTCTAGTTGTGCAAGATACCTTTTCTGGTCTGATTCAAAAATCCAATACGGCCACAAGGCAGCCATCTTAGATTTCTCCATGAAACGTTGTTATCGCGATTTCTCAGGAACTACTGCATGGATCTTTCTCAAATTTGGTCCACATGTTCCCATTGGGGTCTAGTTGTGCAAGATACCTTTTTCGATCCGATTCGAAAAACCAATTTGGCCACCAGGCAGCCATCTTGGATTCCCCCATGAAACTTTGTTATCGCGATTTCTCAGGAACTACTGCATGGATCTTGCTCAAATTTTATACACAGATTCCCCTTGGGGTCTAGGGTGCAAGATACCTTTTCTCGTTCGATTTGAAAATCCAATATGGCCACCAGGCGGCCATCTTGGATTTTCCCATGAAACTTTTTTATCATGATTTCTCAGGAAATACTGCGATGGATCTTTCTCAAATTTGGTACACAGGTTCCTCTTGGAGTCTAGTTGTGCAAGATACCTTTTCCGGTCCGATTCGAAAATCCAATATGGTGGCCATGTTAAGATATTTTTTTTCTATGATTGAACATACATATTATGCACTAGTTGGCAATATGCCTTAAGACGCTATTGAGAATTACTTTTTGGTCATAATTTTAACTTGTAATTATATTCAACAGCTCTTTTGATTACATTACATGTAAGGTAACTAGTGTTCACAAGTTGCTACAGAGGAGGCTGTTACAAGGATGGGGGGGGGGGCGATGAAGTGGGGTGCAATCCCAGTAAAATTGCAGCAGGCATCTCGACGTCCAGAACAGTGTTCCCGACATCCCAACAGGCAAACATTTTACGACAGTAAAATTGTGACCAATTCCGAGTCCCGAGAAACTCCCTTGCCGTCACTCATTGCGGTCAATGGTGAAGATGCTGCATGTACACTATCACTGGTTTGGGAATAATAATATGTTGTTTCTTATGGCAAACTCTTACTTTTCTGGTTGACGCGAATTTGTTTGCAATAGAACATGATAGCAAGAGTTACCAAAGTGAACACAATGCGATTGACAGATTATAAACCCACAACCTTTTTGCTGAGCACAGAAGGTATTTCAAATCAGACTCTGTTAAAACTTGTTTCGTTGTGCCCGTAGTGAAGCTTACCCCACTCCCCCTACAGATGCATGTATAGTACAGAGTGTCACTGATTCGGAAATACTAATATGTTGTTTTTATTTATTTCTTCTTATCCGAAAATATATCTTTAGCAATATAAACTCAGCAAGAGTTACCATAGTGAACACAATGCGATTGACAGACTGTAAACTTATTACTGTGTGTCCCAGATAATATATCCCAGACGTTTTCGGCGATATTTCGGAGACAGTTTTTTGGAGGATATTGAAACTTCACACAGGAGATAAACTAAAAAGTACCAATTTTATTCCAAAGTATCAAGAAAATCCTTCCAGTAGTTCTCAAAAAATCGCGAAAACAAGAATTAGATGGGAGATTTGTAGGTTATTTTGTATGTCATGACGTCAATTACAAACGTCTGGTCCATCATTCATAGTTCAGCCGTCGTCCATTAGAGAATATCCGCGTCCATAATCCAAAGACCTATTCCATATAACAGTATTAGCACCAAAATCAAAAAGACAATCATGTATACATAAACATAGGCTTGTTTCCTGATAAAGAGAAGCGGCCAACAGTTTTCAATGATGCCGCCAAGACATCACAATGTTCCAAAAATATCAAATCCGTATGGCTGATCAGTATTCTTAATCCATAATATTCGTTGTAATGTCGTCATCTAAAGAATGATGTATCTCAGTCACGCTTTGATTGTGACTGTTCATATGAGTACCATGAGGATCTTGAAGTACATGGGTTCATACGGCCCCGAGCCCCGGGTTAAGCGGAATTAGACACAAGTTACGAAACGTAACGCCATAGATCTTGCACGCTACGCTCGTATTTTGCCATCAGCATGCGATATGTATCGCCAAATTTGAGAAACTTTGAGTGGAGGCGCTTGATGGTGTAGCCCTGTTTTATAAGTTTCTGCAACAATGTTTTGTGACGTTGATTAAAATCGCACATTTAACACAGGATCTAGCAAATGCTACTAGGCGTGATATGTATACGCCATATGCAGGTCCCACTGGAATATTACTGTCCAGAAAGGGATAGTCAACGATGTCGAAATTGTAATCATCTCTTTTGTCATACAGTCGACGAGAGAGAAGGCCCGCTTCATTTTTATGGAGATATAGGTCTAAATATGATGTGCCTGTAGGGCTATCCGTAGTTTCCTTCAAATCCAGTGAAGGTGGATATATATCCTTCACTGCGTCATTTATATAGCGATTATCCACAGAGCGTCTATATAGCGTTTGGTGAATGAGAAGGAACGGGCTTTGAATGTATCGGTTTTTGAAAGCGCCTGCATATAGTCATATTCATAAGAGAACAGATATAGGTCAGCCAACAGGGGTGCACAATTAGTACCCATTGGAATACCTATATGCTGCTGATATATCAAGCCTCTATATAATACATGTAACAGTGACAGATCAACGTCATCGTAGCCCCAAAATAACAGAGTACATATTGCTGATTTTCGTCAATTCCCGACGGATTTTAATAAAATATGGAGGAAAAATCAGTATTTTTTAATTGATATACTGTGTGAAGTGTCAATGCTATACGATAAATTGTCTCCGAAATATCGCCGAAAACGTCTCGGAATATATAATCTGGGACAGACATTAGACGTTTTTACTGGGCAGAGAACGTGCTCAAAACCAAAACGAGGCTTCATCCAACGACAGCTTTGATTGGCTGACTTAGAGTATTATTATTATGGGATAGAAGTTTCATGCCATATTGGCAGCCATTTTGACAAGTGAGTAAGCTGATCTGTTCTCCTGTATTGCTTATTCATACTTGACATAAAATAAATAGTCCCAAGCGTTTTAGCGGACAACACTGAACTACATAACGAATAATTTGACTGTTAACATTGATGAAACACGGAAGTACGGTACCGTAGTTTGGAATATTTAATTTGTTTTTGAGGGAAGGCCTTCGCTGATTTGTGATCATCGCAATGTTCATGTCTTGATGCCCGACCCGCCCGCGTTGTGTTATCTCCACCTGTGCTATATCAGCTTCACAGAAATGAAACTTGCAACGTGATTAAAACATATCAGGGCAAGCAGAATGAAAATGGAAATTCGTGTAATATTTACAAAAATTCTCTGAACCGAACATTATTCATGGCGACGTCATGGTTACTGCGATGTCAGTGTCATGTTTTGAGGACACAACAACAACAACGAAATTTATCAAATTGTCACGGAGGACGGACAAAAACCCCACTGGACAAAACACCCACGGACAAAACACCCACGGACAAAACACCCATGGACAAAACCCCCAAAATAGGGAAATCGGACAAAACACCCACTTTATATGGAAATAATTATTTCAGATCTAATTTGTGATAGAATTTATAAATTTTGAATATAATAATTATATAAAAATTTATTATTTATATTTATTTATTTATTTATTTTAGCTTAGCTGCATTATGTTATTCAAGCATCTTCTGGCACTTCAAAGTGGACTATTACTCCTCGGCCATTTTGGCCTCGGGGTATTGTCGCCATGTACGTCCTTCCGTATGTCCGTCCGTCCATTACGACATTTTAGGCAAAACCACTTGAGACACAACCACCAAATTTTCAACACTTATATATCCAGTGCTAAGTCAGCCGTCTATCGAAAGTGGCCTCCCTCGACCCATATTTTACAGAGTTATGCACCTTTACAGATATATTAATTTCTATTTCTGTCCTATATGCCTGAATGTAACCAACTATATCTGCAGAACTGTATTCGGTATAGCTACTATATTTTGGAAACTTATTTATATTGCTGTATTCTACAAGCCAACAAAGGATTACTCGCCTCGGCTTGTGGAGTTATGCCCCTTTCGGATGTAATAAACTCCGATTTTGTTATCTGTAACTGAATGTACAAGTTATACCTGCAGATCCGTGTTCAGTACAGCTTATTCGTCTCGGTTCTTATTTTACAGAATGCTTAGTCATACGCCTATCGAAAGTCGCTCTCTCAGTTCATATTTTAAAGAGTTATGCCCCTTTACAGATATATTAATTTCTGTTTCTGTCCTATATCCTCAATGTAACCAACTATATCTGCAGAACTGTGTTCGGTATAACTATCATATTTTGGAAACTTATTTATATTGCTGTATTCTACAAGCCAACAAAGGATCACTCGCCTCGGCTTATGGAGTTATGCCCCTTTTGTATGTAATAATCTCCAATTTTATTATCTGTAGTTGAATGTACAAGTTATATCTGCAGATCTGTGTTCGGTACAGCTTATTCATCTCGGTTCTTATTTTACAGAGTGCTAACGCAGACGCCTATAGAAAGTGGCTCCCCTCGGCCCATATTTTACAGAGTTATGTCCCTTTACAGATATATTAATCTCTATTTCTGTCCTATATGCCTGAATGTAACAAACTACCGGTATATCTTCATCATCCCACATAGAACTATCTCTTCCCCAATTCACACTACACATGGGTCTCAATCACCTGGGGAAAGCCGAGGGGTTTTGATTAGATACACCTAAACAATTATTAATAAACAACGAATGGATTCTCCACGTAACTGTGGATCTCACACGTTCGAGATCTAAGTAAAGAATTTGTAGAAAATCTATTATTAATCCTCACTAATCTTTAATCTCACAAGCAGCTTGGGGACAACAAAGGAATTTAAATTATGTTTCAATTATTGATCTAAGAAAATATAAGATCATAAAATATGAAATAACATTGTCTCGAGATATTAATGTGATGTGATGGGGGTTTTGTCCCCTGGTGATTTTGTCCCCTGGGGGTTTTGTCCGTGGGTGTTTCGTCTCCTGTGGATTTTGTCCTACACTCAATTGTCACCATCATATGTTGACATTAACTATACAAGTTTTTATGGATGGATGTATATATTTCACAGCATGGGAGTAAAGCGCAAATCCTCACATCGGCAAGCTGAGCAACAGAGGTCGCGGATGAGACAGAGGAGGGATGAGAATTCGTCATTCCATGGTCTGGAAGAACCATTCCTTCTGGAGGGAAAATCTTCAAATGCCCTGAGGTTGACAACTCCTCAGGAAAGTCTGTCCATCCCAGACGGGGATGTCCCACCGAGGTCTGATTCGCATCCGTGCGTCTGTACACCATCGAGTGTACCACAATCAGCTACACAGGATAGTAGAATTGATGGCGCAGGGCAGACGACCACCACTGACTCGGAACATTCCGTTTGCACCTCACCGAGGGTGCCATTGCCAGCGTGCAATTCAGTGGTGTCGAAATTATGTACAAAAGTTGCAAGAACTAAGAACAAACGAACAAACCAAACAACTTCAAGAACTATGAAGAAGCTATTGAATAAATCTATTACAAACACTGAAAATACAAAATCATGCAAACCTTACATACATGAAATTCCTGTTGATAAACAAACAGGCAAAATATTCGTTTCAACACCTGACACTCATTATGATGTCTTAGATGCTGAAGAAGAACATGAATCAGCAGAAACGTCTCCGGGTATAATTTCACAACATAGATTCGAACGAAACACATCTATTTCGAGTTTGCCAGTACCAATACAGGGTCACTTCGACCAAAGCCATCCAAGATTTCTGGACAATGCTGGTAAACAGTGTGTAATGAATAGTCTATCAGCTCTCATATACAGTCAAGAGAAACCAACAACAATTTGGATATCAAATGATGTAGACCACATACTCGTAAATGGAAACGAAATGTATGAATTTTTGCAGCGAAGTAGCACAATCCATCATGATCTCCTAGCCATTAATGACATTCGTGGGTCATTGGAATATACAAATGGTAATCTGTATAATTTTGCATTTCAAGATTCACTGATGGGAACACTGGGCGATACGAGCGAAAACCTAGATGAACTACAGTTCTTAACACTGCCTGAAGCATTACATGCTGCTTTACTTCAAAACAGTAGTGATGCTGTTATTGTAACATTCAAGGAAAGTACATTCATTGTAATTAAGCAGAATAACATCTACTGTGTTACCGACTCTCACTCGAGAAACTTGACTGGTTCTGTTGATCCGAATGGGTCAAGTATTGTGCTACATTATAGTGACATACACGATGTATTTGAACATTGTCTTCGTCTAGCACAATCAATGGCTTATCGGGCAGATGCTATTTTCGAAGTAACAGCTATCAAGTTATTGAGGATAAGTTCAGACAGTTGTACTCGTCAGACACCAAAGAGTCCTGAGAAGACTGCAGGATTGACTGAAGAAACGGCAAATGATCATGATGATAGACTTCTGTTATATTTTCAAGATCAGAAAAAAAGACAAATATTAAAGCAGAAAAAATGTTCAACTGACAACAAAATTGACAAAACAATTCATTCTTGTACACGGCGAGAGTACATGCGTACGTACATGAAGAAAATGGGGCAAAGAAGTTCAAAGAAAAAAATATTGGAAGAATATGACAAAAAACGCAAATCAAGCGCAAGAGAAAAATATCCAGAAAAGCACAGATCAATAGATGTTCAAAGTAAACAGAAAGCAAGGAATGATCCAAACTTTGTAGTGCTTGAAAGACAAAGTAAACAGAAATCTAGAAGAGAAGATCCGAAAACGCACAGGGAAATAGATGTGCACAGTAAACGGAAAGCAAGGAATGATCCAAGCTTCTTAGTGATTGAAAGACAAAGTAAGAGGAGAACTAGGGAAAAAGAACCGGAAAAGCACAGGGTAATAGATGTCCAAAGTAAACGAAAAGCAAGGAATGATCCAAGCTTCTTAGTGATTGCAAGACAAAGTAAGAGGCGAGCTAGGGAAAAAGAACCGGAAAAGCACAGGGTAATAGATGTCCAAAGTAAACAGAAAACTAGAATACAAAATCCGGAAAAGCACAGGGAAATAGATATGCACAGTAAACGGAAAGCAAGGAATGATCTAAGCTTCTTAGTGATTGAAAGACAAAGTAAGAGGAGAGCTAGGGAAAAAGAACCGGAAAAGCACAGGGTAATAGATGTCCAAAGTAAACGAAAAGCAAGGAATGATCCAAGCTTCTTAGTGATTGAAAGACAAAGTAAGAGGCGAGCTAGGAAAAAAGGAGCGGAATAGCACAGGGTAATAGATGTTCAAAGTAAACAGAAATCTAGAATACAAAGTCCGGAAAAGCACAGGGAAATAGATGTGCACAGTAAACGGAAAGCAAGGAATGATCCAAGCTTCTTAGTGATTGAAAGACAAAGTAAGAAGAGAGCTAGAAAAAAGAGCCGAAAAAGCACAGGGTAATAGATATCCAAAGTAAACAGAAATCTAGAAAAAAAGATCCAGAAAGACACAGGGTGATAGATCTGAAATGTAAGCTGGAATGTAGAGAAGATTCACAGTTTTTGGAACGAGAAAGATTATTGAAGAAAAAAGATTTCTTCCTCCAGCGTTTTCACAAGCGGAGTCGAAGGTAGACTTGACCAGAAAGAGACAACTGCGACAGGATCGAACTTTCCTCACGATTGAAAGAATGAAACATTCGGAAAGAAGAAGGCATATTACACAAGAAGAAAAAGCCTCGAACAGAAAACGAAAATCAGAAGATCGAAAGAACCAAGAGTATTTTCTGCATGAAAAAGAACAATGTAAAAAAGACGTTTCGGACACGATATAGACGGATGTATCGATGTTTTCTGTAAAAAAAAACAGAAAAAGGACCAGAATATGTATGTACCTGTTGTCAGCAAACATGGTTTAGAGAAAGCATAACAGAGAGTTGTCCTGTTCCTATATTTCCAACATATAAAGATTTCTACACAGGATACAAATCTGTAGATGGAAAGGAATGGATTTGTCACACATGCTTATCCACATTAAAGAAATGTAAAGTTCCAAAACTCTCTGTTGCCAATGGGATGAAGTGGTCTGATAAACCCCCAGAATTGGACTTGCACCCTCTCGAAGAACGACTTGTAGCGCTTAGAATACCCTTTATGCAGATAAGAGAATTACCACGAGGTGGACAGTATTCAACAAAAGGCAATGTAGTCAACGTCCCGATTGACATTCAGCCGACACTGAATGCATTACCAAGACAAAACATTTCACAGTTTCTGTAAAACTGAAGAAAAGGCTTTCATACAAATCGTGTGTCTTTTCTGAAAATGTGCGACCAACTGTTGTGCTCACAGCTTTACACTGGCTTATGAACAATAGTCAGCTGTATAAAAATTCTGGTCTGGCAATTGATGAGAATTGGGTTAACGAAACTACTAATAGTGCCCAAGAAATTGTCCAAGAATTTACAAGATCACAAAACTTAAACGGTGGACTTGCACATAGTTGTTCGGACACTGCAGATGGTAGACAATCTGAAATTGTTTATTCAGAAGCATTTAGTGATCCTGAAAATGAGTTAGAAAACCAAGATACATTTATCGAAATTCATGAAGATGATCGCATTCAAGGCAATTCGGACACACTCATCGACCAAACAAATCTTGATACAAACAAAGGCCTAGTTTTAGCACCTGGCGAAGGACAACAACCACTTAGCATTTATCATGATAAAGATGCCGAAGTACTCTCTTTTCCAACAATATATTGTGGACAGAAAAGATTAGAAAACAATGATTAAAACAATGAAAAGATTAGAAAACACGGCAGGTACCTGTATCTTACAGTGATGTTTCAAAATGGGAACTGCGAAGTGTTGATCGAAGAGCCGCAACATGTGTTCCAAATCTCTTTTTCAAACTGAACAAAATACAAAGGAAACAAGTGGTTGATAAAGTCAACTTAGCTGTTCGAAGAAAGAAAAGTGAAGGAAAGAAAATTACAGAAAAAGAAGCGCGAAACCCTGAAATTGCTGACAAGAAAGTTAACTTGAATGAAGGTTACTACATTTTCAGAACACTTCGTAATTCTCCAGCATACCTTTCTTCAAGAAAAAAGGATGTATTTGCTATGATTAGACAATTAGGACTCCCAACATGGTTTATGTCATTATCTTCAACTGATACTCGTTGGACAGAGTTACTCAAAACTTTAGCTGCCTTAGCTGGTGTGCCGTGTTCCGATAAAGACATAGAAAATATGACATGGTCTGACAAAGTCACACTTGTTCAAAAAGACCCTGTAACATCGTGCAGGTACTTTGACCACAGAGTGCAAGTATTTGTAAACACTGTACTTAAAAGTGAACACTCTCCAATTGGAACTGTTGCAGATACATTCCAAGGCATTGAATTTCAAAATCGAGGCTCGCCACACACTAACATGATAGTATGGACAGAGAATGCACCTAAATATAATTTGGAATCTGAAGACGACATTGTTCAGTATGTTGACAAATATGTGACTTGTTCCCTAGATGTCGATGAAGACCTACGAGACTTGGTTCAACTGCAAATTCATAAGCATTCGAAAACATGCAAGAAAGGTGGTAGATATGTCTGTAAATTTGGGTTTCTCCTTCCACCACTTCAAAAGACAATGGTCTTAGAACCACTACAAAATGGTGTCGAGGAGTACAGAAAAAAATACTTAGAAATACATGCTAGAATGAACGAGTTCAAGGACGGATGTGATATGTCATACGAACAATTTCTGAAAGATGTTGTGCAAATGGAAAAATCAGAATATATTAAATGCATACGAAGCTCTCTCAAAGGACCCAAGGTGTTTTTGAAAAGAAAACCATCAGAGATGCGTGTGAATTATTACAATAAAGTTGTGCTTAGCGCATGGAGAGCAAACCTGGACATACAATTTGTACTTGACCCCTATGCCTGTGCAATGTACATTGTTTCCTATATCAGCAAATCACAGCGAGGTATGACTACTATGCTAGAGCAGGCGTTTGAAGAAGCAAGAAGTGTGATGAAATTGCGAGGTGGCATAACAATCAAAAAAAGAAGGAACTCAAAGGTAATACGATATGTAAGATACAGCAAGAGCACAAATTCTGAGAACTTCTACAGAGAAAAACTTCTTCTATTTATGCCATGGAGAGACGAAAACAAAGAGCGGATACGACACATATGAAGGTCATTACCAAAATAAAAGTGCAGAGATTTTACCATTGCTGCAAAAATACGAAAACCAGAATTGTTGCAGAATTAAATCTAGCGAGGCAACAAGCTTAACAAGACCTGGCCACAGAGTTTGATATTTTAGCACCCAACACTGAACAAGTGCAAGCAGAAGATGCTGAGCAATCTACCAGTCAGTCAGAGGAGTTTATCCACTTTATTCCCCCGACACAATCCCAGAGCACAGCAGATATTGGCCAAGATCTTGATTTACCTGGTACCTCTGTATCCGTTGAAACAAATTCAATACTGCTTTCAGATGATGAATACAGGGTTTTGCTTCGGTCCCTCAACATTAAACAACGTGAATTCTACAATCACGTTATACAATGGATTTCTACAAAGACTGACCCTCTGTACGCATTCCTTTCGGGAGGAGTGGGTGTTGGTAAATCTGTAGTAGTACAAGCTCTCTATCAAACACTACATAGACTTCTAAATTCCAAAGATGGAGATGACCCGGATACTATAAAGATCTTACGAACAGCATTCACAGGAAAGGCAGCTTACAACATAAATGGGGTAACAATAGCCTCTGCTTTCCACAAGAAAATGTTCCAAGCACAACAGCATATTTACAGTGATGAGCTAAATACATTTCGAACAACTTACAAAGACCTTGCTGTTATCATTATCGATGAAATCTCAATGGTTGGTAACAAGCTCTTCGCTTTCATGCATGCCCGACTACAAGAACTAACAGGTACAAAACGCGATTTCGGAGGGATAAGTATAATAGCTGTCGGAGACTTTTATCAATTATGTCCCGTAGCAGATTCATGGATCTTCTCTGATTTGTCTGTCGGTCTAGCAAGCAACTTATGGAAAAAACATTTCCAAATGTTTGAACTCACCGAAATTATGAGACAAAAAGATGACTTGCCCTTTGCTGAGATGTTAAACAGGTTAAGATTCAATCAACTCCAACCAACAGATAAGGAAATTATCGCATCTCACACGATTTCTACAACGTCTTTAGACTATCCAAGGAAAGCTCTGCATTTAATTACGGAGAACAAGAATGTTGATAACTTCAACAGCACATTGATTCAAGATCTGAAAACTACAAAAGTAGACGTCTTCGCCGATACAGATGTTATTTCCCCCGTGAACATAAACAAAGACACTAAGATTCACTTGGTAGAAGAAATTAATAAGAAAGACAAATTCAACCAAACTGGAAACCTGCCTAGTGTGCTGAAACTTGCGGTTGACATGACATATGATGTCACAGTCAATGTTGACGTGGATGATGGATTGACAAATGGTGCATCAGGAATCCTGAAACACATCGAGTACAAAGGAACATCTAAGAGACCAGCCATTGTATGGGTTCTTTTTACCGATAAAAACATTGGTAGCAAAAGAAGAAAACAGTACAAACATCTCTATTCCACAGATATTGATCAGCAGTGGACACCAGTATTTGAAACAAAACGGACATTTCTTCATAACAAAAAAACTTATCAAAGAATCCAATTTCCACTTGTCCCAGCTGCAGCTAAGACTGTTCACAAAGCGCAAGGCGCCACAGTTGATGAACTTGTTGTAGATCTAAGCTCCAGTTATAAACCACCACATGTTCATTATGTTGCACTGTCACGAGTTCGCAAATTAGCAAACTTGCACATTCTTGACTTCAATGAGAAAGCAATGAAAGTGGATGAAAAGGTACATGAAGAAACGGAAAGTCTTTACAAGAATCCACTTCAGTTGTGTTATACACCTCTGTACAGTATTGACAACTCTCAGGTAAAACTACTGTTTAACAATGCTAGATCCCTTCATTTACATATAGACGATATCAAGAGTGTCCCAAATATACAGAATGCAGACTTTATTGGAATTTTTGAGACACGTCTTGTAAATACAGACAGAGCTGATCAGTATGAGCTGTCAGGATTTCAAATGTATAGATTAGATGAAGCTCAGCCATTCAACATGACCAGACCATTTCATGGACTAATCGCATACATTAAAGATGATATAACTGTGAACAAGATCAATTCTCACATCTATGATAACGTTGAATTTATCTTCATAAATGCACAAATCAAAAGAAATGAAGTTCAAGTTATATTCATCTACAAAACACCAAAACTGTCAGATATACAACTAGAACAGGTTGTACGCAACAATATACAGCCATTCATAAATACACAGAAACCGACTTTCTTTCTTGGAGATTTTAATATGAACTTGCTGGAGAAATATAATACATTTGTACAATTCATGGAACAGGAATTAGGACTTACCCAGTTAATCACTGAACCCACAACTGTAAATGGGACATTACTCGATCACGTCTACACCAAATGAAAAGAGTGTGCAGGCTGGCGTAATACCAACTTATTGGTCTAACCATGGACTTGTATTCTGTGCATTTACACCTGTTCATTGAAAGTCGTCTCTTTATCAGCCAACATATTTCTCAGCAAATCAGACAACAATCACATGAAAAAAATAACGAATTTCTACACGAAAGCAAGAACAAATTAGAGGATACAAGAAATTTACTATATGAATTCTAATACATCGATAATTCTAAGCATCTACTCCCTGAATCTATAATCAGACGTCCATTAAAGGATCCCCGTTCATAGCCAATGACCAAATTAGTGTGATTTCTCACTTTTGAGCACCATATTACAAATATGTAAAATGCGGAAAATTGACTCGAGGCTCCTGGCACATACTTCAAGCCAGTCCTTGAGTTACGTTCAGGCCACCCATGGGCATCTCCAAGATGCCTGGACTTTGGCATCACCAAGATGCCTTGCAGTGGGTATCGTCAAGAGGAGATAGGGATCGACAGGATTCTGTAACAAGGAGTCGATTCCTGTACTTAATCGTTGGAGGATCTTCTGACAAGTGAGTACAACCCTTTCTTTTATTCAATTACGTCACCATCATCAGATAATTCCCATGTATTTCATTGCAAAATATTTTTCAGTAATGGTGAGTTATAGCCAGAAAAACAAATTAAAAGATAATTATTCCCTTCTCAATCCATAGTTCCATAGTCTCCACCAATGCATAACAGCATCTATTTCTTGAGGAGAGTTTTCACAAATTCCCCGGAACTAACAGATTTTTTTTCTTCAAATTTGGTACACAGATCGCCATTGCGGTCTATTTATGCAACATGTGTTTTTATTCACATTAAAAATTTAATATGTATCCTTCTCTCAGATATATGACCCTCAGCTGCTTTCCAACTGGAAAACTTCATCCTGCGATATCCTCCGTCTCTACGGGTGTAACAGATGTCCGAGCCCTCCCCATTCAGCTGAGGCTCCGGAGTCTAGCATACATTTCCTTGTCACGTGCGACATCCTTCAGGACACCAGAGACAAATTTCTTGCCCTGATTTACAAATCTGTGTGTGCCTCGAAGACCTTCCACACAATGCAAGGGCTCCAGAGGATATATGTCTTTATCATAGACCCTTCTTCTCGTCTGAGCGACACTGGGTGTGTCACAAATGTGATGGGTGTTCCCTGGCGATACCTGTACACTCTTCATCATCAGAGAACTGAACTGTTGAACGCTCTGTAATGTCATCTGTAACCTTTCACGTGCAGTGCTCCGAATGATGTTCAACACCTTCCAGCATACTTTACTTTATTTTTTATACGCCTTAATGGACTTTCGCTTCTATATATATATGCATGTATAACACCCCTAGCATTGGAGGTGCTCCTATGTACAGGATGAATCTATGGACTATGAACTATGGCCACCTACTTGCCATCTTTAATTTCACAGTCAAACCTTGTTACCGGACATTTCATCTCGTCGCATTTGCCGACAGGGTGACCTCGACTTTATGATTTCTTAATAAATCTATATTGAACAACAAATTTTTCATATTTATATCTTGGCTAACATCAGATCTACTTTGTGTCTTTGGCACTGCAGAAGTAAATTGCACTGCAGTGAAGAAGTTTCGATGCCACGTGTTGAAGTTATACGTCCGACATTACCCCGGTCTCCCCTACTAAAACAGTTATTTCAAAGAACTTTCATTAACTTGAAATGTTTCATTCTCAAAGAACATTGTTTCACAAAACATTCACATCGCTATGTTAAGGACGTAAGCCCTACCGACTGGTTTGGCTTTTAACTGACATAAAATATAAACAGAAAAACTGCTTGCACATATATAAATCCTACATCAAAATTGTCCCGTCTTTAATTCCTTATTTGATGACCCCGTCATGTACGTAAAATCAGCCACATTGTGCACAATACCATTTCGAACTCCACGATGACCTTATTTGGGCATGTACCATGTCAAGAACAAAAATAACTTACAAATCAATGGTGTGTTCTTAGTAACAATGGACAAAAATATCCTCTTGTTATTAGCTTACAATTATCGGACAATGGTGGGCCCTAAGATCCTTCAGGATCTCTCGTTTGTTTAAGGTGACTCCAATATACCAAAATATGCAAAGGAGCTCTTTTTGTTGGATCGTAAATTCATTTTTTTTTTCATTCGACCATCTTATTTTTTTCGGGCTGAAATTTCATTATGTATACGCCAAGAAAAATATGATTTTGCAGGTTTTGGATTGAAAAATAATGTCAGCTTTATGCTACACGCAAAGAAGTTTTCCAACGTCCAGGAAACCTTTTATCCTTTGAATGATGTAATACAAACATATCCTTTGGGAGATGTAATATAGATACATCTATAACTCTACTCGTGTGTCATCAGTGATGGACAATTACCAATTTACGACTCTGGAAATAATAAGGATGGTTGCTCAGATCTAGCTTCTTAAATTTGTATTGAATCTTTAAATGCAGCGTAGAACTTTTTTGGCTGACTTTTTTGTCATGTGAACAAAGTACCCTTCTTAGCTCGATTTTGTTGTCCTGGCTTAAACATTGAACAGAGAGAACCATGATGGTGAGGGTTGAAATGTGTCGAATTCCCCCGACAGGAAGAGACCCGTCAGGAAAGCAAATATAACTATACCGGTATAGGAAAACATTAAGCAAGAATCACTCAATACTTGAAGCTCCCATTAATAATATATATGTAACTTTCCAGAAAAGTCAACCAAAGCTCCCGAGACTCGAATCTACCCCACGTGAGCTTCAATATGACACTTCACACAGGCCTTATATCCTTTGGCCAGTCAAATTGCCAAATGCTAAACCGCACACACCTCTATGACCGTATGCGGCAGTATTCACGTTTTTACATTCTCACATCAGCCTTTGGGATTGAATCCTATCACCCTATTGGAATGAAACAACTACAATGGAGTTTTACATGGAGAGAATTACAAAGTTATTTCAAGCGTCAGATATTATAAATATCACGGAGTAATGGTAGTCATTTAGTAGAGTTCCGTTTGTTATACACGCTACAGAAAGGAAAATGTATGCAGAGATAAATATTGATTTTGGAAAAGCTCCGAATTAGAAGACTACTTAAAATGGATAGACTTTAGATAAGTAAAAACTATCAGTGGTAAGAATTTAGGGGCAAAAAAGCTGTTTTTGAACAGTCCAAGTAAATTTTCAGGAATGATGATGATATTTTGTTAAACCAAGTTTTCTACGGTGCTTCCTTACTGTTTTGGCACTATGATAGAGGACGAACAAAGGTACAATTTAATTGCATCGATTTATTATCTCAGATGTATGTACATGTATTTGTGTTTTTCACAAAACGGAAACGGAAATGCACCCGGGGCAGACTGAAACACTTTTATCGAGGCAAACTGAGACAATAGTAATCAATAATTATGCACCCGGGACAGGCTGGGACACTTTTGCCGGGGCACACTGGGGCAATAGTAATCAATAATTATGCACCCGGGACAGACTGGGGCACTTTTATGGGGGCACACTAGGACAATAGTAATCAATAATGATGCACCCGGGGCAGACTGGAACACTTTTATCAGGGCACACTGGGACAATAGTAATCAAGAATTATGCACCCGGGGCAGACTGGGACACTTTTGACGGGGCAGACTTGGACAATGGTAATCAATAATTATGCACCCGGGGCAGACTGGGACACTTTTATCGGGGCACACTGGAACGACAGTAATCAATAATTATGCACCCGGGGCAGACTGGGACACTTTTATCGGGGCACACTGAGACGATAGTAATCAAACGGCGAAATTTACATTCATTTTGACATGGTATGATTATTTTGTTTCCTAGACAGTAGTTATTAGTAGTCACATCGGATTTGATGAGTTTTACTAATAATTTCGAAGTCAAATTCTTCCGTTGAAATGGAAATCATCCACAATTTTATGCAGCACAACGGTCGAAAATAGCAACTAACTTAGTCGTCACTGTCGAATCTAAACTCAGGTGAAACTGAATTTTGATTACTGTCCCACTGCACCCCAGTGGGTGTCCCAGTGATCCCCAAACCTGAGGCAAAGTGGGACATCATTTTTTACTTTTTAAAATGTAATTCTGAAAAAAAGTATAGCAGATATTTCAAAATTGGTGTATGGTTATCTCTTACTAAGTATCAGTTATATCTAGAGCATGGAAGGCTACACTACAGGACAATAATAGTGGTGATTTTTGCAGTGTCTACTGCAAGTACTGTAAAGTTTAACAGTTCCAAGCTTGATTAGGATGCTGTTCAAACTCCCCGGAAGATCTGTAGATGAAGGTACCAATTTCTGGTGATAGTATATACTGGATTGGGTGGCATCCATATTCCCAACAAAATGCTTTATCCTTGGAGGTACGACCGTGGTGAATGTCAGGTCCTTCTCCATGTTCTCTCAAAACTTTCTGATGACGCATTTGGCAGAACAGCCTCCACAATAGTTGGCTCTGGTGAGGAAATACAATAACTTATTTGGATTAATCAGTTAAGCAACTTATATTCTGATGACATTTAAATCGTACATAGCGTTTCAGGAGATAATGGAGTTCATGTTTTATTACATGATTGCTATAGGGAAACATCTGGTTGTTATGCCAAATGTTAGAGAAGTATCTTACTTGCAGACAACATAACGGCCACAGTCAACGACAAATATTAGAGAAATATCTTACTGGCAAACAGCATAACGGTCACAGTCAATGACAAATATCAGAGAACTATCTTACTGGCAGAGAGCATAACGGCCACAGTCAATGCCAAATATTAGAGAAGTATCTTACTGGCAGAGAGCATAACGGCCACAGTCAATGATAAATATTAGAGAAGTATCTTACTGGCAGAGAGCATAACGGTCACAGTCAATGACAAATATTAGAGAAGTATCTTACTGGCAGAGAGCATAACGGCCACAGTCAATGCCAAATATTGGAGAAGTATCTTACTGGCAGACAAGATAACGGCCACAGTCAATGACAAATATTAGAGAAGTATCTTACTGGCAGAGAGCATAACGGCCACAGTCAACGACAAATATTAGAGACGTATGTTACTGGCAGACAGCATAACGCCACAGTCAATGACAAATATTAGAGAAGTATCTTACTGGCAGACAGCATAACGGCCAAAGTCAATGACAAATATTAGAGAAGTATCTTACTTGCAGACAACATAACGGCCACAGTCAACGACAAATATTAGAGAAATATCTTACTGGCAGACAGCATAACGGCCACAGTCAATGACAAATATTAGAGAAGTATCTTACTTGCAGACAACATAACGGCCACAGTCAACGACAAACATTAGAGACGTATCTTACTGGCAGACAGCATAACGGCCACACTGGCAGACAACATAACAATGACAAATATCGGAGAAGTATCTTACTGGCAGACAGCATAACGGCCATAATGACGGAGAAGTATCTTACTGGCAGAGAGCATAACGGCCGAAGTCAATGCCAAATATTAGAGAAGTATCTTACTGGCAGACAGCATAACGGCCACAGTCAACGACAAATATTAGAGAAGTATCTTACTGGCAGACAGCATAACGGCCACAGTCAATGACAAATATCGGAGAAGTATCCTGGCAGAGAGCATACGGCCACAATCAATGCCAGAGAAGTATCTTACTGGCAGACAGCATAACGGCCACAGTCAACGACAAATATTAGAGAAGTATCTTACTTGCAGACAACATAACGGCTACTTCAATGATCAATATTAGAGAAGTATCTTACTGGCAGACAACATAACGGCCACAGTCAATGACAAATATTAGAGAAGTATCTTACTGGCAGACAGCATAACGGCCACAGTCAATGACAAATATTAGAGAAGTACCCTACTGGCAGACAACATAACGGCCACAGTCAACGACAAATATTAGAGAAGTATCTTACTGGCAGACAGCATAACGGCCACAGTCAATGACAAATATCGGAGAAGTATCTTACTGGCAGAGAGCATAGCGGCCACAATCAATGCCAAATATTAGAGAAGTATCTTACTGGCAGACAGCATAACGGCCAAAGTCAATGACAAATATTAGAGACGTATTTTGCTGGCAGACAACATAACGGCCACAGTCAACGACAAATATTACAGAGGTATCTTACTGGCAGACAGCATAACGGCCACAGTCAATGACAAATATTACAGACGTATCTTACTGGCAGACAGCATAACGGCCACAGTCAATGACAAATATTACAGAACAATCTTACTGGCAGACAGCATAACGGCCACAGTCAATGACAAATATTAGAGACGTATCTTACTGGCAGACAGTATAACGGCCACAGTCAATGACAAATATCAGAGAAGTATCTTACTGGCAGACAGCGTAACGATCACAGTCAACAGTAAGTATTAGAGAAGTAACTTACTGGCAGACAGCATAACGACCACAGTCAATGACAAATATTAGAGAAGTATCTTACTGGCAGACAACATAACGGCCACAGCCAATAGTAAATATTAGAGAAGTATCTTGCAGGCAGACAGTATAACGTCCACAGTAAATGGGCAATATTTGGTGATGTTTTACTGACAGACAGCATAGCGGCCATAGTCAATGGTGAATATTCTTGACGTACCGGTAGTAGTAGTATAAGTGGATAAAAGGTCCCTCTGACCTCTTTGCACTTTAACTTGTGGCGGTCATGTGGCGATCACGTGATCAAGCCATGTACTGACATGTTCTGGATTGCATCAGCATTGGCTGGGTGCCAAGTTTTGACCAGTATATGTCCGTTAATCTTTGACCTTGTATTCCTCCGCGGTGATGCGGTCATGTCTGGCGGTGATGAGGTCACGGGAGAAAGCTTCAACGGAGAAAAAGTAGTCCCCAGATTTGAAATACGCTGCATGGTCCGATTGGGTCGTATGAGGTATCAATGTGAAGCAGACGTGAAGGGGCATCTGATGGGCTGGGTGCAGGGTTCAAATAGCGTCATTCTGCGCATGCGCGGTGGACCAAGGGTATGGAAATAGACGTTTTGGGGTCTAGGGGAGCCACTAATGGTCCAATTGGGTCATATGAGGTACCAATGTGAAGCCTATGTGAGGCGGCATCCGACGGGTGGATGTGGGGTTGGAATATCGTCATTCTGCGCATGCGCGGTAGACCAAGGGTATGGAAATAGACGTTTTGAGATCTAGGGGAGCCCCTAATGGGCCGATGGAGTCGAGTGAGGTATCACTGTGAAGCACACATGAGGGGGCATCCGCCTGGACTAGTATCTCGGCCGTTGTCAACATTCTGCGCATGCGCAAACAGGGAATTGTGGGAAAAGGGTATGGATATGGATATAGACGTTTTGGGGTCTGGATGGGCCACTTGTGGTCCTATGGAGTCGTGTGAGGTATCAATGTGAAGCCTATGTGAGGGGGCATCCGACGGGATGGGTGTGACGTGGAACTGACGTCATTCTGTGCATGCGCAGTAGACCAAGAGTATGGAAATATACGTTTTGAGGTCGAGGTGGGCCATTATTGGTCCTATGGAGTCGTATGAGGTATCAATGTGAAGCATTCGTGAAGGAGCATCTAACTGGGTGAATGTGGGGTAGGAAAATCGTCATTCTGCGCATGCGCGGTGGACAAAGGGTATGGAAATAGACGTTTTGGGGGCTGGGTGGGCCACTAGTGGTCCTATGGAGTCGAGTGAGGTATCAATGTGAGGGGGCATCTGCCTGGACTAGTGTGTCGTCCGTGTTCAACATTCTGCGCATGCGCAGACAGGGAATTGTGGGAAAAGTGCATTGCAGTGAACGTTTTAGGATATAGGGGAGCCCCTAATGGGCCGATGGAGCCGTATGAGGTATCAATGTGAAGCCTATGTGAGGGGGCATCCGCCTGGACTAGTGTCTCGGCCGTTGTCTACATTCTGCGCATGCGCAAACAGGGAATTGTGAGCAACGCCCGCCAACGTCAAGCTCAACGCCCTGGTGAATTAGCCCAAAAGCTCTGATTTTCATGGAATTGTCACTAATTCATTGGAAATGCAGTGACGCCCGTCAACGTCCGCCTTAACGCCCTAGCATAACGCCTTGACGCCATGATATAGACAGATGAGAGAAGAACAACAACAACAAGGATGAGAGAACAACAACAACAACAACGGTTTTTTTTTTCATATAGTTTATTTTCCCCTCCATCATAACATACCCACGCTGGGGGAGCCGCGTTGGGTATGTTTACAATTCAAGAATACTCTTGTCCAATCAGAGACCGCCATTTGGTCCTGCCATATTCGTTCTTGCCCGTTAGATGTATTCTCGGCTGCACTTGTCCAATCAGAAGCCGTCCTTAAGAAAGTCCCATCTTCGGCCCTGTTCGCTCTCATCCGTTTGTTCTAATCGTCGTCGGTCAGCCCTGGATATTTGTCGGGCAGCATATCCTGAAACAGTTGTTTGCGCATTTTAATCGCATTTTCCAGGGCCTCGGTGGGTGGTAACCCCATAGCCTCTTCCAAGTGACGCTTGGTCTTCATGATGGACCTGTGCTTGGGGTCGACTTTCATTTCAAGCGGTAGTAAGGTATACTGTTCATAGATCGCCATGGCTGTTTTCCTGATGCGGGGCCCCATTTCGGTGTACACCTGTTGTAAGTTATCCTGTCCCGCGTCCTCGATCGCTTCAGCGTGAGTATTGATAGCTGCTGTCACAATACGACCCCGGAAAGTAGGTTCTGCCTCACTTTCCTGGGATGTTGGCTGACTATCTGAGGTCAAGCTCTCCATATCAGTAGATAGACTGTCAGCAATCTTGGATTCGGTATCAGTCGATACACTCTCATCGATCTCTGTATCAGCATCCGATTCAACGGGCTCCTCGGCGTCTTCAATCCCATGTATATTTTTCTGGTGTCGCATCATATCGTAATGTCTGGTGAACGTGCGTTCAGTCTCAGAACAAATATAAGCCATGTTGACGGTTGAACGTCGACTGTGCGTGTTTTGGGAATACACTCGCTTTCATAGACAGTAACGCCCGCCAACGCCCACTGTGACGCCTTAACGCCCTATATGTACGCCTTAACGCTCGTCTCAACGCTTTAACACACTTTCTTAACGCTTTAACGTCGCTTAATGATGCGTTCAAACAAATGTTGCTTTTGTGCTATTGTTCTGACATACGCCGCTTTCCAGTTCATGCCCGAGGTTTTCAACATCGACGCTGTTCTTTCGATTTCCATATGGACTGGGTCCTTGTCCAACAATTTCATATGGGTCACGAGGTCGACATACTGCTGACGTAAATCCCGTCGTAGTCTGGGTGCCAATCTGTTATGGGCTAAAATTTCGGCTGCTTTTTTCGAATATCCTTTGTGTTGAAACTTGTTTTCTGTGGCCCTCAACGTCTCGCCCATCTCGGCGTCCATACTTTCTTTGAACAAATCCTTCCATAGCCTCGAGTTCACATTATGTTCATTGGTTGGGCCTTCACGGTTGGGTGATATTCCGGGACTGATGGTATGAAGCGGACCCGCTGTATAGAGGTGGGTTGCTGCTGCTGCTCTGCCAGGAGTGGACTCGGCGGATGGTGTAGGGGTATATGACGTTGCGGTGATTCCTCGCCGGGTAACAGGTGGGTCGTCAGCCGACGATCTTCGGGGGTATGGGCTTTTAAATCTACGAACAGGTAGCCGTACGGACGACTTGTCGCCCCTTGAAACGCCTGCATGAAATGGTCGATGTTCTGAGGATAAATTCGACTACCAAACACACGGATTTGTGCTCTGTCAATGGGATTGGAGAACAACACAAAGTATTGGCAGTTCAAGGCAATATCTCTGGACGCCTTCCCTTGAGGAAAGAGATTCTGAGTCAAATAGATGACGGACAGATTGCGATGATGGGACCCTTTGGTGTATGTATTGGTCGACTGATGAACATGTCGTGTACGTGTACGTTCTGTCAGAGAACCTTCTCTCGTCGCGAAAGTATGCTCAGGCACATTCAACGCAAACACAACCAAGAGACACAGGCGAGTCCCGCTATAGGTCCAACAAGAGCAGTAGAGCATCCCTATACGATGACGGTGAGCGGCCCTACGGCATGTGGAAAGACGTCCTGGGTGATGAAGTTCTTAGAGGCAGGTGTGGCAACCCCAGCTCCGACACGTGTTGTTTGGTGTTATAGCCAATGGCAGCCCGCCTACGAAACTACAAGGTTACAGAATGTGAGCTTCGTCCCAGGGATTCCCCACGACATAAACGAACCGTATTACTTTGACCCCGAGCAGACCAACGTGGTAGTGCTAGATGATCTGATGAGTGCGGCCAAGGACAATTCACACGTCGCCGACTTGTTTACTAAAGGATCCCATCATCGGAATCTGTCCGTCATCTATTTGACCCAGAATCTCTTTCCTCAAGGGAAGGCGTCCAGAGATATTGCCTTGAACTGCCAATACTTTGTGTTGTTCTCCAATCCCATTGACAGAGCACAAATCCGTGTGTTTGGTAGTCGAATTTATCCTCAGAACATCGACCATTTCATGCAGGCGTTTCAAGGGGCGACAAGTCGTCCGTACGGCTACCTGTTCGTAGATTTAAAAGCCCATACCCCCGAAGATCGTCGGCTGACGACCCACCTGTTACCCGGCGAGGAATCACCGCAACGTCATATACCCCTACACCATCCGCCGAGTCCACTCCTGGCAGAGCAGCAGCAGCAACCCACCCCCATACAGCGGGTCCGCTTCATACCATCAGTCCCGGAATATCACCCAACCGTGAAGGCCCAACCCGTACCCGTACAAGGGAATGAACATAATGTGAACTCGAGGCTATGGAAGGATTTGTTCAAAGAAAGTATGGACGCCGAGATGGGCGAAACGTTAAGGGCCACAGAAGGATATTCGAAAAAAGAACCCGAAATTTTAGCCCATAACAGATTGGCACCCAGACTACGACGGGCTTTACGTCAGCAGTATGTCGACCTCGTGACCCATATGAAAATTGTTAAGGCGTACATATACGGCGTTAAAGCGTAACAGTGGGCGTTGGTGGGCGTTACTGTCTATGAAAGCGAGTGTATTCCCAAAACACGCACAGTCGACGTTCAACCGTCAACATGGCTTATACTTGTTCTGAGTATGAACGCACGTTCACCAGACATTACGATATGATGCGACACCAGAAAAATATACATGGGATTGAAGACGCCGAGCAGTCCGTTGAATCGGATGCTGATACAGAGATCGATGAGAGTGTATCGACTGATACCGAATCCAAGATTGCTGACAGTCTATCTACTGATATGGAGAGCTTGACCTCAGATAGTCAGCCTACATCCCAGGAAAGTGAGGCAGAACCTACCTTCTGGGATCGTATTGTGATAGCAGCTATCAATACTCACGCTGAAGCGATCGAGGACGCGGGACAGGATAACTTACAACAGGCGTACACCGAAATGCGGCCCCGCATCAGGAAAACAGCCATGGCGATCTATGAACAGCATACCTTACTACCGCTTGAAATGAAAGGCGACCCCAAGCACAGGTCCATCATGAAGACCAAGCGTCACTTGGAAGAGGCTATGGGGTTACCACCCACCGAGGCCCTGGAAAATGCGATTAGAATGCGCAAACAACTGTTTCAGGATATGCTGCCCGACGAATATCCAGGCCTGACCGACGACGATTAGAACAAACGGATGAGAGCGAACAGGGCCGAAGATAGGACTTTCTTAAGGACGGCTTCTGATTGGACAAGTGCAGCCGAGAATACATCTAACGGGCAAGAACGAATATGGCAGGACCAAATGGCGGTCTCTGATAGGACAAGAGTATTGTAACGAAAAATTTGGACTCCCCCCTCAAGACCCTCAAACATTTACGCACAGACAGTAGGAATATATTCCTTCTCAAATAATTAGCTTTGATTGGAATGTAGAGGAAGTGACAGCAATAAAAAAGTAACAGCCTCTAACAAAATTGTAAGTAACTCAACAAATATATATTTTTGGTGATTAATTCTTGTGTAGTGAAATAAGATAATATTAGGGACTGGGCTGATAAACTTTGAGATGAAACGAATTTATGGTTTTCATTTTATCAATTATTGAACTTTGAGAACTTTCACGTTGGTCAGATGGCCAGTTTGACATTTGAATTTGACATTAAATTAGGCGTCATATTTAAAGTTATAGTTACAGTTCGTTAGCAAAACATGAAGTGAAATTTAGCTGTATAAATTTATCAGGTAAATGATGCTTGGATGATATATTTCGGGAGAAAGCGCTACGTAAAAATTACTGTTAGGTTGTTGTTGTCACGCCGAAACACGAATCCTGTGACGGATATTTGACTGCCTTGGATCATTCATCACAAGAAATATCAGTATTCCTGTGACACAAGTAACCTCATTTAGGACGCTACAGGTGTTTAGGCTTACCTTTATCCAAGAGATTTCCCGAAACAGTCAACGATGAGTTGGAAAATAAATATTTTCCCGAACTATGACCCTCGACAGAAAAAACTTGCATTTGCCGCCATACTGTTGTGGCGCGTTGTAAAATTACATGCCGTTTCCGGAAATTTTCCGGGTTAAAACGAAATCTCGGACTGAAAATATGGATTTTGCTGATTATATTTCATGCAAACATTATTAAATTTGGCAATAAATAATGCCATAAAACTTAGTCTATAGAAATATATGGGATCACTCGAATTTACGAAAAGGACACGTCGGCCATTAAAAAATTAGATAGCTTCTGTTGGCATTTTGCCAGCTCGTTCTACCATGGTTTTTGGTTATTGAGCCAATCAAAATTGGGCATTACGTATGCGTGTCCCATAGTAACCAAAGAGTATAAATAGGACTGAAAAACAGTATGGTAGCTCAGAGGTGACCCAGCCGTGGGCGAGAGAAGATGGTGCAAGAAGTCTTCCCTGACAAGCCAACACCATACAGACAAGATAGAAGATAACAGCCAAGCTTACAGCATTACATTATCATATCAATGAGCATCCAGTTATCATTGAATTATCATTCCAGTGAAACTGCCAGTTATCATCCTGTTATCATCCAGTAATCATCTGGTTATCATTGAATTATCATCTCAGTGAAACCGCCAGTTATCATCCGGTTATCATTGAACTATCATCCAGTGATCATCCAATTATCAGCTGGTTATCATATCAATGATCATCCGGTTATCATCAAGTTATCATTCCAGTGAAACTGTCAGTTATCATCCAGTTATCATCCAATGATCATCCAGTTATCATCAAGTTATCATTCCAGTGAAGCTGTCAGTTATCATCTGGTTATCATTTCAATGAACACCTAGTTATCATTGAATTATCATTCCAGTGAAACTGTCAGTTATCATCCAGTTATCATCTGGTTATCATTTCAATGAACATCTAGTTATCTTTGAATTATCATTCCAGTGATCATTGAACTATCATGCAGTGATCATCCAGTTATCATCTGGTTATCATATCGATGAACATTCAGTTATCAAGGAGTTATCATTCCAGTGAAACTCTGTTATCATCCAGTTATCATTGAACTATTATTCAGTGATCATCCAATTATCATCTGGTTATCATATCAATGATCATCCAGTTATCATCAAGTTATCATTCCAGTGGAACTGTCAGTTATCATCCGGTTATCATTGAACTATCATGCAGTGATTATCCAGTTATCATCCGGTTATCAAATCATTGAACATCCAGATATCATCGAGTTATCATTCCATTGAAACTGTCAGTTATCCAGTTATCATTGAACTATCATCCGGTGATCATTTATCTATCGTTACAATATGCTCCCACTATCATCCAAGCTTCATCATACCATAAAGGAAATATCATTCCAAGCTCTACCAAGGTAATGAAATATTTAGTCTTTGTATTGAAGAATACTTAGCAACACCAATTTAAGCTGTTTTGAATAAAACTCCACTGTTACTTTGTTAAAATCAAAATACTGGACTGGACATTAATTCTTGAGGGATATATCATTACGATCTGACAAGCTGACATACAGACATACCATACAGCTTTACAACCCAATTATAGCGGTCCCTTCTGAAGATCGATGGAAAGACGGATAATCATCTACCGAAGGCAGGTGATAAGACAGATTATCTCGAGAAGACAGATGATAAGAAGATTGATTAACAGGTACATCGCATACAGAATAGCTTTGAGAAGATATCAGTTGATCACAAGACGTATCAATCTGGAATTCCGCTCGGCAAAGTAACTAGGATATGTCTATGATCTAGATATCAATACGGCGCTACCATTGACCAAGATCACCCCAAAATTCCGCTACAGTATTCTTGAGCTGTAAACATACCCAACGCGGCTCCCCCAGCGTGGGTATGTTATGATGGAGGGGAAAATAAACTATATGAAAAAAACTCGTTGTTGTTGTTGTTGTTCTCTCATTCTTGTTGTTGTTGTTCTTCTCTCATCTGTCTATATCATGGCGTCAAAGCGTTATGCTAGGGCGTTACGGCGGACGTTGACGGGCGTCACTGCATTTCCAATGAATTAGTGACAATTCCATGAAAATCAGAGCTTTTGGGCTAATTCACCAGGGCGTTGAAGCGTTGAGCTTGGCGTTGGCGGGCGTTGCTCACAATTCCCTGTTTGCGCATGCGCAGAATGTAGACAACGGCCGAGACACTAGTCCAGGCGGATGCCCCCTCACATAGGCTTCACATTGATACCTCATACGGCTCCATCGGCCCATTAGGGGCTCCCCTTTATCCTAAAACGTTCACTGCAATGCACTTTTCCCACAATTCCCTGTCTGCGCATGCGTAGAATGTTGAACACGGACGACACACTAGTCCAGGCAGATGCCCCCTCACATAGGCTTCACATTGATACCTCACTCGACTCCATAGGACCAATAGTGGCCCACCCAGACCCCAAAACGTCTATTTCCATACCCTTTGTCCACCGCGCATGCGCAGAATGACGATATTCATACACCACATCCACCCAGTTAGATGCTCCTTCACGAATGCTTCACATTGATACCTCATACGACTCCATAGGACCAATAGTGGCCCACCTCGACCTCAAAACATATATTTCCATACTCTTGGTCTACTGCGCATGCGCAGAATGACATCAGTTCCACGTCACACCCATCCCGTCGGATGCCCCCTCACATAGGCTTCACATTGATACCTCATACGACTCCATAGGACCACAAGTGGCCCATCCAGACCCCAAAACGTCTATATCCATACCCTTTTCCCACAATTCCCTGTTTGCGCATGCGCAGAATGTTGACAACGGCCGAGATACTTGTCCAGGCGGATGCCCCCTCATGTGTGCTTCACAGTGATACCTCACTCGACTCCATCGGCCGATTAGGGGCTCCCCTAGATCCCAAAACGTCTATTTCCATACCCTTGGTCTACCGCGCATGCGCCGAATGACGCTATTCCAACCCCACACCCACCCGTCGGCTGCCCCCTCACATAGGCTTCACATTGATACCTCATATGACCCAATCGGACCAATAGTGGCCCATCCAGCCCCCAAAACGTCTATTTCCATACCCTTGGTCTACTGCGCATGCGCAGAATGCCGATATTCCAACCCTACATCCACCCGCCGGATGTCCCCTCACATAGGCTTCACATTGATACCTCATATGACCCAATTGGACCATTACTGGCTCCCCTAGACCCCAAAACGTCTATTTCCATACCCTTGGTCCACCGCGCATGCACAGAATGACGCTATTCGAACCCCGCACCCAGCCCATCAGATGCCCCTTCACGAATGCTTCACATTGATACCTCATACGACCCAATCGGACCATGCAGCGTATTTCAAATCTTTTTCTCCGCGGAAGCTTTCTCCCGTGACCGCATCACCGCCAGACATGACCGCATCACTGCGGAGGAATACAAGGTCAAAGGTTAACGGACCTATAGTGGTCAAAACTTCGTACCCAGCCAATGCTGATGCAATCCAGAACATGTCAGTACTTGCCTTGATCACGTGATCGCCACATGACCGCCACAAGTTTAAGTGCAAAGAGGTCAATGGGATCTTTTATCCACTTATACTACTACTACCGGTATCTTACTGGCATACAGCGTAACGGTGACAGACAATAGTAAATATTACAGAAGTGTCTTTGTGGCAGACCGCATAACGGTCACAGTCAATGGTTAGTATCAGAGAAATATCTTACTGGCATACAGCGTAACGGTGACAGACAATAGTAAATATTACAGAAGTGTCTTTGTGGCAGACCGCATAACGTTCACAGTCAATGGTTAGTATCAGAGAAGTATCTTACTGGCAGACAGCATAACGGCCACAGTCAATGTATTCACAGGGATCCATCTTACAGAAATGAACTCGGACTCCAGGAGGACAAACTGGGAAATAAGAGAAAAACATTTGATCAGCTTCTGACCCAGTTGCTCTATTTGACACTCGAACTATGCTCATTAAATCAGCGTTGACCGTATGTCTCTTACTCCCACTTTTCTCGTCGATTCAGACCGGCACAAGTTAACTGAATACGTCACACTACAGAAATAAACAAAATATGCTGAACTTGAAATAAAACTGTAGTTTTCACGAGAATCAAGGAAGATCCTTCTATAAACACCTCAACAAAAGTAAGTTCCCCCTAAAATTTAGCCTCATATTTTACAAGATATTTTCCCGATTGCGATAAACTTCTGACATATCTCATGTCTGACCAAGCCCATATTGGGTAACAATGGTTATTTCGTAGGTCGTTTCATGACTGAATGAGCATGCCCAAAGTTCAGTTCGGGCGCATTTCTAAAGTTCTTGAGTTTAATCTCGATTTTTCGCAGGCACAAGGTCATTTACAAAGCCAACATGTTAATAAAGTTTCACAGTAGTCAACAATTGTTAAAACCGCGTGTATTCATCACGATACACTATCACTTGTCCTAATGATTAGATGGCTAACAAAATATCGCAGATGTCCAAGTTTATCAACAGGGTACGAGCTTGATACCGACAAGTGACAATGTTGTGGTGAATACGCCTGGTATTAACCATTGTTGACTCCTGTGACCCTTTTATTAATGTGTCAAATTGGTGATTAAGTAAGCGTGTGCCTGCGAAATATCGTGCTCAAATTTCTCTTGCAACTTTTGAAATGCTACCTACTTAAAATTTGCGCATGCTCATTCAGCCATGAAACGACTTATGGAATAATCCTTGTTACAAAATACCGACTTTGTCAACCGATGATGTGTGAGAAGTTTCATCGCGAGCGAGCCAATATCTTCGAAAATATGAGACTACGTTTTGGGTGAACATACTTTTGGTGAGGTGTTTATTTGTGGTCCCGTTTGTTCGGCACCAAACACTTGGCGACCAGGCTGAATGTCTCGTGACCAAAGCGAGTGATCCGCACCTAAATATAAAACAGAACTCCCCGCGATAAAGGGACAACCAAATCATCGCTTATGATAATATAATAACAGAAAAATCCTTTGAAATGAAATTAAATTGATATTCATTCACACACAGCATAGGAGAAACATTGATTTGAATTGAACTTATTCAGAAGACAAAATACAGCAAGACATCAGAGAATACCAACAGCAATACGCAAATAGCCGCATATTTAGCGGGAAGAAACCGCCAGAGGGGCTTGCTCTATCTCAAGAGAACACCAAAACTTTTTTAAAAATTTGACAGACATTTGTTCTGTGCAGGGTACCGTGTTATTTCTGCGGATGGTTGGGTGGGCACGGGTTCCGGTTGCTTCAATGCATTTTGCTGAGAAGCAACAGGAACTTGATAATGTGATGTCTAACACTAGTAGTATATAAAGGTATTTAAAGGCTCATTTCACCCGGATGTAGTGACGTCATGAGGAGGGTTTGAGGAGGAACTAGCGGCGCCATCTGTACACTTTGGACGCAAGGGAGACAACTCGATCTGCCAGAGTTTGGCCGCCATCTTGAATTTTTGAGGCAGTGTGGGCGGCCATCTTGAATTTTGTGGAAAAGGGGATGTATTCCTCCGCGGTGGTGCGGTCCTGGCGGTGATGCGGTCGCGCCAAAAAGCTTCCGCAGAGAAAAAGTAGTCCCTAGACTGGAAATACGCTGCATGGTCCGATGGGGGCGAGTGAGGTATCAAAGTGAAGCCTATGTGAGGGGGCATCTGATGGGCTGGGTGTGGGGTTGAAATATCGGCATTCTGCGCATGCGCGGTGGCCCAAGGGTATGAAAATAGACGTTTTGGGATCGAGCGGGGTTTCTAATGGGCCGATGGAGTTGTATGAGGTATCCATGTGAAGCCTAGGTGAAGGGGCATCCAGTCATGGGTGGGTGCATGTAAAATTTTTCCTGAAAAAAAAACGGAACACGGACTTTATCGAAAAATAGGGGAAAACCCCTATCACCTCTAGCCAAAAGGACTAATATTGGTCCCCGGGCTTATTGGGACCTGCCTATCAAGGCAATGGGGTGATGTGAATAACAACAAGTTCAGCAATGTTCATACAGTTTATTATCCCCAATGTTACATCATACCCAGGCTGGGGGAGCCGCCCTGGGTATGTTTAGTATGTTCACAGCAAAACAAATTGAAATATCAAACACCATGTTTTATTATTTAACGCACCGTCATATTAGGTACAAGTGTTTACTGAGCTCAAGTCAATGATCAGCATGTAGACATAGAGAGTATGTACGACATGTTATGGTATTCATCAGTGCACGAGTGACGCATTCAACCGATGGCAGTGGTGGATCACCTTGGTAAGGAAAAACGTAACATTGGTCACCCTCTTCACTGTCCACTTGGTGTTGGGTCGTTGTTGCTGGGCCCATCCCAAGACATCCAATTGTTCCACTTGGTCCAGCATCATCTCTAGTGACCTCCGGTCATTGATGGTAAACGGTTGGTCGTACACTGGGTGGATGGCACTGGAATAGAAATAGCGCAATTCACCCGTCATCTTATGGCATAAGATGTACCCAAATGCTACATTTAATGTGAAGGCCGTAGGTTGGTCATTGAAGATGGTTTCCACATAGCTGCGTAGACGGGTGAGCTTGGTCAGTGGGAAATTGTAGATATCTTGAATAGGGCGATGACGGTGGAAACAGTGCCGTGTCATGGTCCAATGGCGCCGAGAGATGTCACTCTCTGGATGATATTCGGGTAATAGATCGCTAGGAACATTTATGGGCTCGTCCAGAAAATGTTCGATGTATGACGTATGACTTGAAACCGTAACGGTGGGTCCGGCTGGAAATCCAGGCTCTTCCCAACTGTGGGTATAGGCGGGCTCTCCGTCATCGCATCACCAGTGGCGTTCGTCTCCCAGGGCTTATCTTCACTGGGTCTGACCTTCCGCGGCTCCTCTTCAGCAGGAAGTTGTCGCCAAAACCGTGGAGACGGGACATGAATCAAACGCTGATGCCGTCTTAACTGACTGCGTCGTTTGAAGAGTTCACCACAATCCTTACATTGTTCCGTCGCGCCCTCGTGGAATGGGCGTTCGTGGCGCAGTAAATCATCCTCCCGATTAAACGACCGTGCGCAGGTTATACAAGTATACCGTGCATCGTTGTGGGTGGAGGCCTCGTGGCGTCGTAAATTATCTAGACGAGTAAACTGCTTCTGGCAAGTTGTGCAAGTGAACATCTTGGTGGCTGACAGAGTGTCTGATGAAACGGCCAGGCCGCTTCCCTTTTATAGCACGCTAGCTGGTGATCTATTTTTAGCACACTCTACCCCAAGTCGAGGGCCGAGCCGTGACATCTTCGGTCACCTCCGTGATACCCGAATAGACACGAAGGTGAACGACATAATTTGTGGAAAAACCCCACAGACAGGTTAGTACATGCATTCCTATGATGTTCACAGGTTACGCCCATTCACGAAGGGCCGTCACAGGGCGTAGTAGAAAAAAGCGCATTTCTAACCTTATTGACCTTATGGCGCAAGCGAGTATAGCAAGTGCCACGCTCGGTGTATAAAACCCTACCCAACAGGTACACTATAAAGCCACCTCTCTCACCGTTCGCTTTTCATTCCCCACCATGGCAGCGAGCGGAACAGAGCTTGCGTTAATCCAACTGACGTCCGACGTCACCCTGATCGTCTATGACGATCACCTGGAGCTGGTCCAAGACGCACCGCAGAAGGTGAAGATTTTGTTATCGCTATCAGGCTGGACTCTATTGACACGATTGTTAAAGGGAAAAGACCCGAAAGGGATTTCATGCACGTGGAAGTCGGTGTGCACATACGCACTGCTGGAGAGGATTCCCTTTTTCCCCGGTTGGAACAGAGTGGAGGTACCTATATCACACTCTGTCCACCCTTATGGATGGCACTGAAAGATGTACTCCCCGAGGATGACTTACTACACCCCGAGGTGAAAGAAGGGACTGTGGCTACCCGGAGGCTTACACCTGGCTGCACCCTATTGTTGTACCCCAAACGAGTGGACCTCATCGATAGCGGACTTAGGTGTTGGTGTACGACTGAACCCAAATCGCACGTCTCTTTGTCACCGGAAGGATGGACTACCTTGAAACGGGTGTTGTTGGGTGACCTGCATGGTGATAGCATTCACCTGTGTGACGACGTCTACATTTTCTGCGGTCCCTTTTCCGCTCGACTCCTCTGTCTGAACGACGGTGGTTTTACCCTGGACCTCGATCTATGGACGGCTTTGGAACAAGTAGTCCCCATTGTCGATAAGGTACTATCTCTATAGGAGCCACATAACCCATCAGAATAGTACGTATCACGGACTACACCCGTAGAGCTACATCTAGGCGCGCATGTGTGACCTGGTCTATAAACCACGTCTCTCTGCATCCCACACCTTCATTTCTACGGTTGCAGAGCCATGGCGGAGATCCAGCCCTATGCGACTCGCATTTTACAGCATGCCACCGTGGTGAATTCACTCACGGGCTACCGAGCAGTGGTCCGGTCCATGTTTGCAGATGGCGACGACAAGGAGGGGCGACGCCAGATCCTCAACGAGTTCACAGAAGCGGTCCTCGACAGAGTGCACTCGATGGAGAGGTGTGCCATCACTCACCACTACTGGACTATGACAGCCATCCTTGATGCTCGGGCTATGGACCACGAGCGCTCACGCCGGAACCAGCGACGGTTGGTTGGCCTCACAATAGTCTGTGCCCTATTGACCCTGGCGCTGTGGTATTGACAGTGGGACCTGACTATAAATACGAGGGTCAGACAGAGTGTGTGTCATTCACCGTTCGACATTGGAGCAAGCATGTCACCCGTCCTACGAGCCATCCTTCCTCTTACACCCCGGGTGGGGTTACACGTCTATGAAGATAAAGTCACCCTCGTGGAAGACCGTGGAGATGTTTGCTGGTCGCGCGCTGAGACCGTATCGAATACGGTTACGCTACACCGTGACGGCTGTACCAAATTTAAACGGGTGTTGAGCGGCGAGCTCGACGGACACCTCATCCACATAGACAATGCCATCTACGTATACCGTGGACCTTTCTTCCCACGCCTGGGCCGCTACCAAGACTCTACGCGAGGCTTCACCCTAGACCCCGATCTGTGGACAGCCTTCGAGAAAGTGGTGCCTAATGTGGACCAGCTGTTTACACCGGACGAGCGGTCATCAGACGAGGCTGGAGTGGGCTCGTGCCCCGAGAGAAAGCGGCAGAACCCAATGAACAACTGTCTAGCCATGAACCTGACGACGATGCCATGATTGGTCGGATAGACTCAGTCAGCCCAGTGACATTACCACCTGTGATCCTTTGATCTCACGGGGTTCTCCCTCATAAATAATATAGGGATAGCCAAATCTGGTACCATTCACGTACTGACTATTTTTGAGCATTATAATACTGGCGTATTCCTCAGCTTGACTTCGAGGGGTTCCTGCACGTTTATGCAGATAAGGTCGATATCATGGAGGAGGTGGGAGACATCTGTGATGCGGACCCTACACAACCGTGCCCGGCCCACATTCGTCTGTCCCGGGAGGGCTGGACCAAATTCAAACGGGTGTTGTCTGGTGAACTGGACGGCGACCTCATCCACTTGTGTCACGATGTGTACATCCGACGCGGCCCTTTCGTTGCTCAATTGGCTCGGCTAGATGGAGCTACAGTGCATTTTACCCTTCACCCTGATCTATGGTCTGCATTGGAAGATGCCGTGGTAGATGTGGATCAAGTGCTTATCAAGCGGTCATCAGACGAGTTGGACTGGTCATTTACCATGGACACTGTGGAAGCCAACGAAGAAAATCAGAAAAAACTCCGGCCCAAGATATACCCGTTATAAATAAACGATAGAGCCAGGGTCCATCATCATTTGTCACCATGAAGCGCTGGGAGAAGGTGTTGGATAACTTATACTACAGTCCCGACAGTCCGGCGGCCTATAGTGCATGGTCGGCTCTCTATCGAGAGGCCAAACCCCAGTGGATACAACGTGCCCAAGTCCGAGATTGGTTAAGAAAACAAGACACCTATACCTTACATCGATCTGTCCGTCGCCATTTTCTACGGAACCCGGTCATCGTGGGAGGAATAGATGCCCAGTGGCAAGCGGATTTGGTCGATATGAACGCCTTTGCCAAACACAACGATGGGAATCGGTATATCTTGACGTGCATCGATATCCTATTCAAGTATGCGTGGGTGGTACCCATCCGGACCAAAACGGGGGCGAATCTCATAGCGGCGTTCAAAGACATCTTCAAGACCGGGCGCAAACCTTTGTATTTGCAAACCGACGAAGGCACGGAATTCCTCAACAGACCGTTCCAACAGTTTCTGAAAGCCCAGAAGGTGTTTTTCTTCCATACGTACAACGAGACCAAGGTGGAAAGGTTCAACAGGACATCCAAAGGCCGCATGTATAAATATTTCACCTATAAGAATACAAGGCGGTACATCGATGTTCTCCCGAAACTGGTAAGGGGTTACAATCGAGCCTATCATCGGAGTATAGAGAGAGCCCCCATTACCGTCACCCAACGCAAT
>JAVTVY010028330.1:0-11235 GCA_036873755.1 Hanleya hanleyi
AACCCATATCACAATGAACGTGTGTGAATTTCCCAGGATGGACCTATATCCCCATAGCCAGTATGGAGCTATATGGGCTATATGGTACTTTTCCAAAAATTTCACTGTTTCGCTCCGGGACCCTTCCCATCGTGTTCTAAATGACGAGACGTGAAAAACAAATCCAAGCAACCCATATCACAATGAACGTGTGTGAATTTCCCAGGTTGAACCTATACCCCCATATAACCAGCCTATAGGCCTATATACAGACCTCGGTGACTTTTCTCAAAAATTTCACCGATTGTCATTTTCTTGGCGAAACGAGAAAACGAGACCCCACAAGCCATAGTAAAGCCCACGCAAAAAATTGACCATCCCCATACCCCATACAGGCATTTTCTCTTATATTGTATAATACAGACCCCTATTGTAGGGGTAAAGTCCGTGTTCCGCTTTTTATAGTTTCGCGAAAAAATCCTAATTTTACATGCACCCACCCCATTGACTTGATAGGCAGGCCCCGATAAGCCCGGGGACCGATATTAGCCCTTTTGGCTAGGGTTGATAGGGGTTTTCCCCTATTTTAGGGGTAAAATCCGTGTTCCGCTTTCTATATTTTCGGAAAAAAATCCTAATTTTACATGCACCCACCCCATTGACTTGATAGGCAGGCCCCGATAAGCCCGGGGACCGATATTAGCCCTTTTGGCTAGAGTTGATAGGGGTTTTTCCCTATTTTAGGGGTAAAGTCCGTGTTTCGCTTTTTATAGTTTCGAGAAAAAATCCTAATTTTACATGCACCCACCCATGACTGAATGGCCCTCGAGGAGCGCTTCACTTTGATACCTCACTCGACCCATTCGGTCCACTAGGGACCCACCCCAGTCACAAAACGTCTATTCCCATACTGTTTTAGGCATTCTCCGTATACATTAACATTGGAAGTCACTTGGTTGAAATGGGACTACTTTCTGTCCGCGGAAGTGACGGCATCACCATCAGACCGCGGAGGAATACAAAGGTTAAAGGTTGCCGGAACTGCTTTTGACCTCCACGTGACCTTGAGCTGGTGGCGCCCCCTGGCGCCACAGACGCCACAGAGGTGAAAGGCGATGTGGCGTCCCCTATACCTTTAACCTGGGAAAAAGGGCACCAAGAGTTACCTCCCTGGAAAACCGCTCTCGTCCCGTCCTCTCCCTACTACTCACGAGAGCTCCCCAGAATGTACGGTCCATTTCGACCGAAGATGGCTACTAGGCCGTCCAGAAAGGCCAAAATACACTCGTGAAGTTACATCGTTCTGTACTACTCTTCGCATGTACATGCGCCCAAATGAAATCACTTCGGGTCAAAACCACTCACGTCGTAGTCTACACCACAAGCACTCTCAGAAGAATGGCACCCTCAACGCCATTTTATAACCCACGAAGACCCAATTCAGTTGGTGTAAAGTCCGTTTTTCCGGGATACATATGATACAATGTCTGTTTTTTCGGATATTTCAGGAATCCTCTTTTTGCATACATCCGCTAGACATGTGATCCACATTAACAAGCGCTGCCCACCAATTACGACCCATGTGGACCCATTTGGCCCGACCCACTTTTTCAGCATTATTCGTTTTTTCCTGAATCCTATCTCCACATCCGCCCGCCTGTCACATGACCCAAAGTACCGTTGACGAGGGTTTTAAGTCGACATTCTGCACTACCCATGTGAACCCGATATGGCTCATTTAGGCACAATTGAGTAGGTGTGACATTAATAGATATATCCCATAAATAATCAACAACTTGACATCTTACCGAGCAAAAGGAATTCCAAATTTCATATTTAGCCTGGAAGCTAGACACGCCAGTACACAAGGGCTTCGACTGTCGCCGTCACAAGTTCGCAGCTTTATTTCTCACACTTCTGGTGCATGTTGTTTGTTTTTTAGAAAGATCGACATTACAAATGGCCTTAAATATTTGAAAGACTTAAAATCGGCGGTAATTCACAGGGGAAAAAGTGTTTTGTATTTCATGATGGGAGCAGGGGGGGGGCACTTCATTCCAACACGTTGCTGGAGGTGTGCCTTGGTCCGAGCATATATGATAGCTTCGATGTCGAGCCTCACGGAGCAATCAGCTGTGACCACATCGGGCACACCCTAATATACCCAGATAACACCTAGCTGGTAACGCACGGCTACGTGCAGAAGTGGCTACGCCTATCTATGGTGTTCCATTTCGGCCATTTTTGCGTCGCGCGTCGCAGGCGACGGGAAGGGCGACGTCGCCCACGACGTCGCCCTTCCCGTCGCCCTTCCCGTCGCGTTCGTATAATGTTAAGAGATAGAACGCGACGCGACGTCGCCCTTTTTAAACGTGACGTCGCCCTTCCCGTCGCGCGTCGCGCGTCGCTTTGATCCACACGACGCGATGGGCGACGTCGCCCACGACGTCGTTCACGACGTCGCGAGCGACGTCGCCCATCCCGTCGCCCTTCCCGTCGCGTTCTTATAATGTTAAGAGATAGAACGCGACGCGACGTCGCCCTTTTCAAACGCGACGTCGCCCACGACGTCGCGGGCGACGTCGCCCTTCCCGTCGCGCGTCGCGCGTCGCCTTCCGGTATTTTAGGACAAAATCGATCTGCGCATGCTTAGGGAGCAGCTATTGCGATGTGGATCGTATGGCGAGGCCGTCATTTCATGAATGATCTCTGCCACTATCGATGAAGAAAATGTCAGCGTAAATGAATAATGATTATCCTGCATTATCGTATAGCTTTTAAATGGTGTTAAATATTAGTCCATGCTTGGAATGATGCCTGTTATGAAGTTATCTCTCGGAAAGTCTGCAACTCGCTGTGTTGTACTGTACAAATTATACCTTCGCTTCCAAAAAAATATACGCAACCCCCACATCCGTACATCGTCTTGAATTTCTTTATTCCCATTGGATTTCGTGTGTATGTGTGTGTGGATTTTCTGTGTGCTTTTATGTGTTTGTGTTTTTCAGTTGTTCTTACAGTATACCCCCACATTTACCAGGCCGTTGAAAATATCCTTTTATTTACTGCTGTCCAACACTGTATACCGTTACTTAACCTGTCACGTCCCGACAGATTGTAGTGTAGATCTATAAGCTTTCAATTTAGCGGAGAGAGATAGTCCCATAACTCTCAAAAAGAAAAAAAAGAAAATTATGATGGAATTGAAGTTATTTTGTTCTTTCTACTCTTTCTAAGAACTGACTGAAGAATATTAGTACTTCTGCACTCTTTAAATCGTCCGGCATTTCCACGATCGTTCTAGACGATTGAACTTAAAATTCAGGACGAGTTCTTGGAGTTCGAGTAAGTTGCTCTTAACTGCAGAGATTCTTTCCTCATTTTGAAGAAAAAATTGAAAAAATTCATCCTTGAAACACAATTGTAGTCAAATGGCCTGAATAAAACCTGGAACAAAATCCATGAATTATTTTAAGAGTGCATATCAACGAGATTTGAATTTTTCTTGAAATTGAGGAAAGAACCCCTGCAGTTACAAGGACGTAGACATTTTCAGATTTGGGGCGGGGGGAGCTATACTATGACAGCACAATAAGGCGAGGGTTCAGGGGCCGCCTAGGCCTCGGAAGCTCCAGGATCCCAGATGACTGGAGATGCGTCCTTGGCCTTTCCCAGTGAATAAAACTCAACATTAAAACGCACACGTTGTAACCAGTTTTTTTTTGTCTTTTCTTGCTTTTATGTGTGGGTATTTTCTTTCCAGGGTTATTGAACCTCAAACTTGGTCAACACAAAAAACGTTGTGCAAACTAATTAGCTCAGCGACTCATCCAGGTTGTGGTTTTGGAGGGAATACGTGTTTTGTACATTTTTGAGGGAATTTATACAGTAGTTTTGTGAGTTCCGAATCACGGTGACCGGCGGATAACTTTCCTAATGAACGCCTTATATTTCTTGCAATAAAGCATCTGTGTAAATCTTTTCTATTTTTATTGGAACGTTTGTTTCTGTGGACCCAAATAAATGTCGAACAACCGACCTGCGTTGTTCTTTTCTCGGTCAATTCGGCATGGTAATGCTTCCGGTACCACGCAATGGCAAATTCACGCTGGGACAAAAACGCGTGTGATTTCTTAAGTGTTGAATCTACGAGAAATTAAATGACTTTAAGTGGTAATTTCAGTATTCGTTTCAGTGACTGAATCATATTAATGGTCAAACACAATATCTAATGATTTGCGATAACCCTCGCCAGCATTGTAACATAATGCGGCATTAGAGATGTCAATTCCGGATTACGAATTGTGACATTGAAGACTCCACACAGACAAATGTCTCTTGGGCAAAGTTATTGCTTTAGAATAATTTTAAGTCACAGAACGGGATAGTCTTCACCCCTCATCCCACCCTCCCCCCACCCCACCACACACATACCAAAGATTTCAAAATTAAAGATTTCATTATTAAAATTGGGGAAATATATCTGTGTGTCCTTTCCTCTATTTTCTTTTGTCCAAATATAGATGCTAAATAGATGTCCGATGTCCATTTAGAGAGTTTATATATTGTAATGTTGAATATGCGAGTAGAATTCGTTCAGCTGTCAGAAACACGATGGAACGTGTGTGTAACTTTCTTAAATTTGAATCTGAATTCCATGCAGTATATCAGGTCAGATGGGGAAACATTTTCGACAGGTTTGAATTGAACCAGGTCCGTCAGGTTTAATCTTAAATGAATGGTGTCGTCCGTGAACAAATAACGAACTATCCAAATCCTGAGAGAATTAATTTAATTAGTGAGGATAATTTCCGTATAAGGCATGGTCAGACAGATCAGGCCGTCGTTGTCTATGAACAATTTCTGCCTCAGTAATGGCAATCCAACAAAGTCCAGGCATGTGATACCACATTTTTCGCCTAATGAGATATTGGTGATAAATGACCACTCACGACGGCTAGATGGCGTGATCCGCTTCTTACCAAAGTGATTCGCAACTGCCCGCGCTGGTGCACTGAGACGGACATGATTTTCTCATTGATTTACAAGTTCGATTAGAGAATTTTATACATGCAATTATCGACGACAGATTTTCGTAGAAAATAAGGCCAGGAATCACTCTCAACTCTTAACAACATGAGCGCCAGCAGTCTAGATGTAAAAGGCGATTCGGAACTCCCCTATTAACTGTATGCTTAAACATGCCTCGTTTCCTCTGCTTGACCACTTTTGCCTCTGACAAACACGCAGTGGGGAATATGTATTTCACAAACACGTCTATTTTTTGTTTGTTCCCTCCAAATATTTGGGGGGAGGGGGTCATGACCCCTTGTCTACGGCCATGAGTTAAGAGCAACTTACCCGAACTTCAAGTTGGACTGTTACGAGGTCATGTGACTTCTGACAGATGTGAAAACAAACAATGTCATCGCTGAGACTATATAACTTGAACATGAGACACGCTCAATTTATTATTTGTGAATTTATATTTTTATAGCTCATAACAAACATGACTGTCAGAATCACAGGCAAAACAGAGTGATGGTCCATCACCAATAATTGGTGACGAGGCCTTGTTCACATCATTTATTGGTGATGACGAGGTGTGAGGAGGTAAGTTCATCACCACTTATTGGTGAAGGGAACTGGTCTTCACCAATAAATGGCAAGGAGCGACATTAATGAAAGATGATGGTCATCACCATAGGGTGATGATGGAATACGGTGATGGTTCTAACTGATCACCATTTATTGCTGAGACTGTTGTCATCTCATTTTGGTTAAAGCTATCACCATTGTTTGGCTGTGTACATTTGACATACATTTTGGATCGTTCAAGGGTGTAGTGAGATGTCTGTTCATGTCATGCGTCCGCGTTAGTTCTGCGTTAGTGGTTTGGCTTTTTAGTCAGGAGATATATAGGAAATTCATGCGAGGAACGTTCGAACCCAACATCGGGCCATTTCGTAGATTTCCGCTCGGCGGTCCTCTTTGTAATAAGGGTATGTTCACTCTGCTTGGACAGAGTAACACACTTTTTTCAATGCGCCACCTGCTCAATACCGTCGCTGCAGTTCCGTATCCTACGAGATTTAAAAAAAGTAAAATCATCAACAACCGTTAGACATCAAAATAGCACTAGAAGTTTCATGGAAAATACAATCCATGTTAGAAAGAATGGCAATCTCGTCAACATGTTGTCTAATACACAATTGAATAACAACTTTGACAGCTGTGGAGGAAGTTGAGGATAAACACATGGCAACATATATGCTAGTCCGCATGGAGACTTGAGGTTAACGGCAAAATGGTGACTCAAAAAGCTTGCTGTTCCACAGCTGTTGTGTGGGACCGCTACCAATCACCTGTAGTACTTAAAGTACAGAAACTCGAGCCGAGTATCATTGAGTACGTCGTCTCATCGAGTATAATATTACGGAAAATCCACATACTCTGTTTAGATATTTTCTTCACGTGGCTGCATTCAACACACAGGCAGTTACCATCTGTATATACATACACCTGCCCGCCAAATGGCATTTGGTACCGAAAACGTTCGACAGCTTTAACCTATGTAACGTGAAAACGGTTAACTTTTCATTACAGAATATATACCTTAAATCCTATATTTAAGGATATATTTAAGAAATTTTATCTTGCCGTTTCAGGAATTTGATTTTTTTTTTTCGATTCGTTTATTTCAACAGAGAGCATTCTTGAACTTTGAGTCAAGTAGCTGATATCGGCTGTGTCGTACAATCGAACGATAGAACAGATGCGACGATGCGATAGTACGACAAAACCGTAGTACAATGCGATAGTACGACAGTACCATAGTACGATGGTAGCGTGCTATCGCAACGTTCTATATCGTTCGATCATCGACCGACAATAATGAGTTCCCGCGTCACAACGATATACGGGTCCTTGCTCGATACAGAGCGATCGCAACAAGAACAATTTCTAGGTCAGCCATGTCGTTAACGTGGCATATGTTACACATGGCTACACCCCAGCTTCGCGGTACCTTATCTCCTCCATCAAAGGTGTAGATGGTAGAAAAGGTTGAAATTTGCTCCGTAAAACAATATGACAGCAGTTGACCGGATCGGAATTGGCACACTAAATAACTATCGGATAGGAACGGTGGAATATATGCAAGGAAACACCGTGATCAGCAAGTTGATGTTTTCGGAGCCGAAAAATATATCCTTTACGGAGAAAATGTCAGTAGATGGCGCTTTTCCAGAAAAAGTGAAAGTTAATCCTGTTGAAAGTTCCTAGGTAGGTGCTGGATGATGTGTTGGCACGCAAAAATGTTCGGTTATTCCATTGGTTGAACGGTTTGGCGGCCATATTGGATGATGTCATTTCCACAAAAGCTCTTCATCTCCCTAGCGATAAGATTTTCGACACCTTATCAGTTTTTTGCTCAACTGAATGGCAAAAAATGGACTCACCAAAACGAGCTATATAGTTTCTAAAAGCTATAAATTCTGGGAATCAGAATTTAGTGGCGATTGTGTTCTTCTGATTACTGTAACTGAAGTATTTGAACGAAAATCGAACAATTTGCGAAAATTTGCTTTCAAATATCCTCGCTTATAACTTGTGTAGTATTCACTCATAAAAAATTAACTTTAATATTCATACAATATACCTTTCAAACACAATTAAGGTACCTCATTTTTCTGTATAATTTGTCTGGTTTTGAATTATGCCGATTCTGATATGATCACTACTGATGTTGTCAGGTGCTTCCCCTAGTAACTATGACCCTACGTGACTATCACTTTCTTGAAACCCGGTGTTATCGCCTGTGGCTATATTTGTTTTCATTATATTCGTTCTCATGAATTTTTATACAAAGTCAGAACTGAGGTGCTGTCTGGTGAGTTAACTTACAGGATCAGTAACGTAAAAAAAGATACAGACCAGCGGTATACCCATATGTTACTTACAATTGGTATTACATGAATAATGGTCCAGGTTTACATCCAGACCTGCCCAAGATTTCTTCATTAAGCATGATGTAGCTTCCTGAAATAGAGCATGCTGCGTAAAGCAGGTAGCTTACATAAGATAGACGTGAGGTAATCAGCTCGTGTCATCATTCATTATCTTCAACAGCCTGACATGTGTGGAAAACACCAAACGTAATAGCAAAGCCATGTTTTCCACTGCATGTCGAAATTTACAAAATGCATACACAGATTTAGTTATTCGGGTGAAGACATAATGGGTTTCAGTCAATCTAATTTACTGGCTGAACTATGGTATTAAACTTTAACTGGAACGGCAATCTTGAGAAAACTGTAACTATACAGTATATATATCTATCTTACTAAGTAAGATATTAGACTACACGTGTTTTGATAAATATTCGGATATTTGTGATGCGTGTATTCTGTCATCCACTTTCTGTTGGACAACACGAACCGAAATCTGGCGCCTAATCAAGTACCTGGAGTGGTAGTAGCAGTAAAAGAGTATCTGTGCACCTATTTAGAAGCAGATAACTCTTGTTTGTGAAAGGCCACATCCAGGTCAAAGGTCACTTCCGGGTCCTGTCCGGCGGTGATGCGGTCACTTCCGGTTCAAGCCTCCGCGAGCAGTAAGTAGTCCCATGTCGATCCCATACGCGGGTGGTCGATTCGCCTATATCTTCGGCAATGTCCGTTCATCTCTGGGAATGTCCGGGAATCTTCGACAATATCCGGGAATCTCTGGCAATGTCCAGTCATCTCCGGGAATGTCCGGAGGGCAATTGACCTTCGAGGTCAAGGGTATAGCTTCTAGGTTATAATCCCCATGCATAGCCATACAGCGAGAGGCCCTAGCGGGAGTCGAACCTGAACTTCACGCTCCAAAGGCGGGCACGTTATCCACTACACCACCAGCCAGACCATATTAGCCCATCTACACCTGGTTAATAGGGGTATTCCATATTTTAGGGATAAAGTCCGTGTTTGCTTTATATTTTCAAGACAAGTCCTAGATTTACATGCACTCACCCATTACATGATCGGCCTCGAGGAGCGCTCGACCCCATAGGCTCACTATTGACCCACCTCGACCCAAAACGTCCATTCCAATGCTCTTTTCCCACTTCGCATGCACGTCATAGCCCTACTTTCACTACACACCAGTCCAGTCGGACTCTCCCCTACGAGTGCTTCAAACTGATACATCACACGACTAATTCGGACCAATATTGGTCCCATCTTAACCCCAAAACGTCCATTCCAATGCCCTTTCCCCATAATTCTATGTCTGCGCATGCGCAGATGTACGGCATTTCCACGACGCACATTACAAGCGTCTAGTCCGTCATTCATAATCCAACCGTCGTCCATCAGAGAACATCCGCGTCCATAATCCAAAGACCTATTCCATATTCCATATAACAGTATTAGCACCAAATTCAAAAAGACAATCATAGTTGGATGTTCCTCCACCAGTGATTCACTATGACACCTCACACGACCCATTCGGACCAATATTGGTCCACCACGGGGGCAGACTCCGAATCGCAAATGTCCATGAGTGAGTTCCCGATTGGTCATATACCACAGAAGTATATAGATTTGCCCTCTAGTAGGTATATTAGGGTATTTTCAACCTTGCCAAGTACGGTCTGATTGGTGGTAAAGTAGATAACGTACCCGCCTTTGGAGCGTGTAGCGCGGGTTCGAGCGTGTAGCGCGGGTTCCCTCGCTGTATGGCTATGGGGATTATGACCTAGAAGCTATGCCCTTGACTTCGAAGGTCAATTGTCGTCCGGACATTGCCGGAGATTCCCCGCGGCTTCCCCGAACAGGAGTTATCAACTCATGAATAGGTGCTCAGATACTCTTTTATTACTACTAGTGGTACCCCACGTAAGTATACTTGATAGGGAACCAGACAATCTCTTATCTCTGGTGTAACAAAAGCCTTCGACGTCACTGTGCAAGAAACCCAATGCATTTCGTTAGCAACGCCACACAGTGTGCGCTTAACCTCGTTACAACTTTTAAAAGTATTCGAAAAAACGTCGATCAAACTTCGTATGTATATGGTCTGGAAGTGTGCTAATGATCCTGTTACAGCCTCGGTGCAACGTTTGCAATTGTGTGAGTTTCGATAATAATGATGTAATAATTAGCGTTCGCGAAACCTTGGTACAAATTTCTTATTATTCCACAGGAGAATTTCCCGTCTGTGTATAACAAATGAATATATTAAATAATTGTTATCGTTTGTTTGTATTTACAAAGCATATACGTTTTTATCACATTTGTCTCTCGCGCAAGGCAGTAGTCTCAGCAGGCGAATATGTAGTCTAAAAAAACCCGAAAGACGGTGTGTTTGCTCAAGAGATACCGGGATACCGGTAGTGCATGCTGTGTTATGTGATAATTGCTATAAATGCCAGCTGTTAAGGTACACCACAGCCGTTATGTCTTTAAACCATGATCGCATTTCATTGGATCAACAAAAGATCACGTAAGAGTTAAAGATCATCGCTGTTTCCCCCCTCTTTGTCCGCCGCTGACGCCACAATCGAAGAACACAGGAACTAGGATCCACAAACGGTGATATTTTAAGTCCAACCCTTGACTTGATCGAAACCTTGCAGATCAAATGTGACGCTATGGAAAGGTCAGAAATTTCCAGAATGTAAATAAAAACGAAAAGAGGACTGACAAAGCTATCTGAAAGAAATGAAAAACTGTGCTCCTGGAACATCATGTGATTTCCGAATAGCCTCTATAGGGGGTAGGGATTGGAAGGTAGAATTTCAAAGTGGATTTATTTTCATTTTAGGATAGAGAAAATATGACGCAACCATCTCCAGTGGCATTTTGTTACTTTGTGAAACTAATATGAGCGAACAGAGGCGAGCCTTATAGCTGTGGAGGGCAATGACTCCCAATACATATATTAGGCAACTCGGCTCCAGGAACCATGCCGTCCGTTTTCATCTATTCTCCACTGTTGGAAGAACTGGGTATAGACTTGACGTAACCAAAATAGTTGGGTCAGAACAATCCAAAAAGTTTGGGTCAAAATGGAATTTGACCCAAAACCCAAAATCTTCAGGTCCGTCATGTCTATATCCCAAATATCTGGTCAATTTGACCCAATACAGCGTTGGTGGGTTAGGAATGAGCATAATTCGGATATATAAACTTTGGATATTGGTTTAACAAGGGAATGTTATCATGGTCTTCTTCACAAGTTGGATGTTCATTGCTCTGTCCGGACCATTCG
>JAVTVY010028331.1:0-10655 GCA_036873755.1 Hanleya hanleyi
TGTGAAGTTTCTCCGCCTTTCGCATATATTTTCAAGAGTTATGGCCCTTTTTTTCTTCAAATCTTTGTGAATTGGGACTTGTCCGGGCTGAATCTCGGTTAATATTGCATGGACAAGTATGAAATTTGCATGATATGTGGTCAATGCCCCATGGTTGTGCAGCATGAAGTTTCTCTGCTTTCGGTTATATTTTCAAGAGTTATGATCCTTTGTTTATCAAACCTAAGTGAATGAGATATATTTATTTGTCCAGGCTGGATCTCAGTCCATAACCGATTTGGACCGGGAAAATGGCTATATATATGTCATTCTACATTCCAAAGCAGACCACATAGGTCCTGAAGTATGAAATTGCCCCAAAAGGAGTTAATTGGGTGCAAAATTCAAAGTTTATTGATCGCTTCATAATTTCACCACAATATACTCCCAAGGAATGTAGGTCTCATTTTCGGATTTAACGAAAGCCCCGGCGACTATCTTGCATCAAAACATTATCACTTGTTGGTCGATACTTTGAATATGTACATGTATTATGCGAGGCATGCCAAAAAAATTGACTGAAATAGAATTTTCATAATCATGAAAGCCTCCACCGACCAATACAGAACAGAACAATGGCGGGGCAGTGTCGGATTAAAGCGGAAGGAGGGCATACAATTGAGCAATCTCTGATTGCTTCCTTCCTGTGTTGTGGCTGAAAATGGCGCCTCATATCTTCCTTTCCCCCTACGCGCTAAATGTCGACTCGTCCCCAGTGTTTGGTGTTCCAATTTTAGCGTGATTGGATTGTCACTTCGAACGACTGAGTCGACATCTCCAAAGGATTGGCTGTAGGGAATAATCCCTAATCTGGAAGATAAACATTAAAATTCTTGGATTTCTCTGCGCAGGGAGCTTGGAACTGTTTCAATCAGAATAGCAAATATAACCAGGTATTATTCTTCCGAGAATGCATTCAAGTCATCGATGACGCGGAACTATAAATGAGCTCGAACAGTAATCCGACGAATTGTAATGGACATCATCAATACCTCAAGGGTTTGGACATAGTATACTGTCGCACATAGATGAGAAACGAAAATCTCGCTTTTGATATTAAAGCGGGCATTTGACTCTCCTTATACCTTGTTATATACGTGTGTCTACTAGTAGTTCCATTAGGCACAGACGCCGATCTATGTCCTTTGTTGAGCGACCATGTACAACGAAAACGCCAGACCTTACACGAGGGTGGATTAACGACGTTCGGAATAGATCAAACAGGCAAAATTGCCTATAGTGCCTACAACGGTTTCTTGGCCGTTCATTTAACAAAGGCCCCAATCATTCTATAATAATTCTAAACGTACCATTGGACCATTTACATTGTATCTTGGCTCATGTGATGTCATCTTGTATACTGTTTTATGCCATGCTCTTTGGCGGCCTGTTCCTTCAATTTATTGCTATTGAAAATTGAAATAATTTGTGTGTAAATAATAAAAAAAGAACGCCATACCATCCTTGTACCGAGAAACTCCACTTTAAAAGAAACACAGCAAAACGAACCGACTATATGTATTTCTCATCAGAGTCACAGCAAAACAATCCTAATAATCAGAAAATAGCCAATTATTCTGGTTCAGACGCTTAGCTTATTTAGAATCGCTGTGTCCAAACCATTGCGAAAAATCAATGAAGAATGAACACCTTTAGAGTTACAGTCTATCATATCTTGATCTAAGGAGCTCATCAGGAATTATGCAGCGATCAAGCAAAATACTAGTAAATCTTGCATGAAGACCTATGGTTACATGCAAGGTTTCCGCCATGACGACTGAGTATTACGTTTTGCGTTGTGAATTTTACATTTTACGTTTAAACAAAACCATTTTTGAGACTCATGAAAATTGATGTTTTATGCAACATTTCCATTATCCTTCTCGTGCTGTTTGAGAAGCGACCCTCGTTATATGCGGTTGAGGTATTCAATAAGTGTATATACTTATTGTTCTATTTGGGGTTTCATTTGTGTCAATCCATGTGGGGTAACTCTTCAAAGGTTGTACGCTTGACCTTTGCTTAGTATAGTCAATGCATTCACACAAATAATAACAATATTAAAAAAAACACCAGTAAAGTATTTTTTCCCCGCCAGATAATTTTGTCAAGCAAGTTCTGCTATTTAATCACCCAACACCACGAATAGGACCGTGTGGTAATCCAGTTTTCCGGAAATTAACGATTTCCGGTGATTTGCTCAAAGTCGAATCCGAGGGTTGCTCAGTAATTCCGCAGAGGACGGTTGAAGATGGATGACCTTATCAGGGTGTGAACTGGAATTAATAATTGGATAAACTGAGACAATTTCCTGAGCTGTCTACATCCGAGGCCAAGAGAGCAGTCGTGAATGCTTCCCACGCTTCTTCTGCTCGTTCCCCATTAGAGTCCATTCGGAACTTCCCAGCGGAAATCTACGAAGGGAATCGATTTACACTCGGAGAGTATCACGAAGTTCCTATAAACTGTATACTCTGAGAAATGCGATTTGCTCACGCGGATCCATGTGTTGTATATCATGAAAATAACTAATATGTCTAATTTGGTTCAGGGGGGACTGCACATATCTAAAACTGACTGTCCTCACTGTTGCGAATTAAAACTCACGCATGTGATCATAGACATCACACATTAATGTCAGCAATGTGGAGTCCATGTCCTTCGAGGAACATGCTATCCCGGATATATTGCAAATGCATTACAATCATAGCCGTGCTCCGGATAGTCGTGATTTAAATTGTAAGCATGGACTAGCAAGCTCGTCCATTTTACCTCATAGGCCCATGCATTGACGTGTTAATTTTTATTTCAATATCCATAACTACGAATCCAGGTAGCAATCGTGAAGGCAGTTAAATTGTGCCGATTATTTTCCGAATCCATACGCACAAGACGACTGCTTTCAGCTTGCCCAATTTTATGTGTTTCGAGAAGGCATGCAATGATGGTAGGGGAATTAAGCTTCAGAGAATGTCTATGATTGGCTTGACTTACTTCCAATTTTCACCAGAGACCATTGAAAATCTTGAATATATTTTTAAATTTTGAATCGATAGATGAAGGTAATACATTTACATACTTAGTGTTTCGGATGATTTTGAACAGGAATTTCGCTCATCAGGAGCCAATGATGAATAAAAATCACACTTTATAGATTTTAGTAGAATTTCCCCTAAAATTTTGCCCCGTCTATATGCGATGTCACATGGAAGAAGAAATACTCTCTTGACGTTTATATAAACGAGTGCTCATTCACCCCCATTGCTCTCACCCCCATAGCTCATTCACCCCCATGGGTTAGTTTATAGGGACAGGGAGATCGCGTGCCCTTTCTATACTACTCATCGCGCACTACTCATCGCGCATGCGCAGTCGACCCATTCTACTGTAGGGTGCAAGCCTGGCCCATGGAATCTCAGGTAGCGAAAATCCCAGGTCTCTCGCCCAACCCTATCCCGCGCCACACCTATGAGACCCGCTGTGCAGTGAGGAAAGCGGAGGAGGAGGAGGAGGAGGAGGAGTAGGACACGCCACGGATTATACTAGGGAGAATACAATCAGAGTTCAATATTTCTTAAGCATATTTTCCAAGTTCACCTTATTGGTGTCGAAGATATTTATCAACCGTAAACATTTTGTCTTTTGCTTTACATTTAGGTAAGCATGCGTAGCTAGCAAAATCCAAATTGCTCATACTTGCATCTACTTCAGATAGCGACGTGTCTTTAGTTGCTGAGAAGCCACATTGAGAAATAATCGGCTGGTCAGAGATTTTAATGTCCTGTGGCAGTTTCGGATAAATAGGATCCATGATTTTCTGAATGGATTCCATTTGATGTATTTAAGAAATATTATGACCCCACAACCTTATATTCAGTCTGCATCGTACTGGGAAAGAGAACTCACGGACACCGAGTAATCCCCCGAATGTTATGACGGTTCTATGGGAGGCGATAACGACCACTCGCGTTCTCGCTCTATGAATGCAATAGGCGAGAATGCGAGAAAACGGTCTCTTCTCACGTTCTCGTGTTAGGAACCTTTTGTATCCATAGGTAACGCGTGTGACTGCTATCGCCTTCCATACGTTTTTCTGTATCAACTACTATTTTCAGAAGCTGCTTATATGGCCATACTGCCTCCTTCACTTTTTTAAAAGGAACATTATGTCCAGTAAATACTGTCCTTCTTCCTATGTTTTTCTTTAGGAAAACATTTTCATCCTAAGCAGAACATCAGGAAACCGTAATGGATCCCTAGATACACCACGGCTGTCTTACGGCTTTGGATTGGGCGACTCGATTCACGCATACATACTATATAGTTTACACGCTTTAGTGAGCAAATGTTTTAAGTTGTATGGTGGAGCCAGATTAGCAGATACATAACTAACTCCATTCGTGTTTTATTTTACAGGTTATCACGAATTCCCGCCAGATGCCTTCACGATCGAGCAGCTGGCTGATGGTGCTATTCTGCTACACGTCATCATGGTCATTTACATGTTCGTCGCCCTTGCCATTGTTTGTGATGAATACTTTGTCACATCGTTAGATAAAATATGTGAGGTGAGTATATGTGGTTACCCCTCTATGGATAGTGATATTACACGAGGGCCGTCATATGGCGTTCAATTAGCTCGCTTAAAAGTGCTCATTTCTTATCTAGGCTCTGTCAGAGAAACAGAGTAAAATTTGACAGATCAATAATGGTCCCTCTTCACAAGCAGTTAATAATTCGGCGGTCGTGGTCTAAGCTCATTAGAGGCCAGTTTTAAATTTCTTTATGAATTATCTTCGATCAGATCGTTGCTGACGAATTTGAGGCTAACTTTAGTAATAGCCATTGTTGACCTTCCGGCTCAAAACTGTTCTTGCTCTATCACTATTCTTTAATCATTTCTTGCAGAAATTAGGTTTTAGTGAGGATGTAGCCGGAGCAACTTTTATGGCAGCCGGAAGTTCAGCGCCGGAACTCTTTACGTCAATCATAGGTAAGGGCGAAGCTCAATCACACGTTAAAAGCTTCTAATGGTTGAGGTGCTACAAACGTCCTTGGATGATGATAAATCTAACAACACAGCTTTGAAGCTAACTGACATGATGCAGCTCCTGCTTGCTGATATTTGTCATTTCCATGAACCATTATTATGCGTGTTTTACCATAATAAATAACAACATTAAGAATGAAGATGAAAGTAAACCGACTATTCTAAAACACAGCTATCTGTAGCTTTGGTGAATATGTAAGACTTTGGACAACAAGTATCTTGTCTTTTTACTTGAGTACGTCTTTTTTCTCACCAATATTTGTTTTGACTTCATTATCGGTTCATATTTCTGTATCCTCAACAATGGATGGAGATAAACTATTTAAGTGGTTAAGTATCTCAATTGTAAATGCACATTATGTACAAACGGTCAATCTTCATCGATCTGCATTGTTCAGATTATATATGTTAGGTGGGGGAGTACACTTTCAGAATCGTTTTCCCTTTACGTTTGTGTACCAATCAAATAGACAAAGTGTCTCTGATGGTGAGAATGATGTGTCTAAATGCCTTCTCCTTTTGCAGGTGTCTTTATAACTAAAGGTGACGTGGGAGTAGGTACAATAGTTGGTTCAGCAGTGTTTAACATCCTATTTGTTATAGGTATTTGTGGGATTCTAACAGGCCAGGTATGTTATTTTCATACATTGATTTAATGAAACAATACTTTTATTGAAATTCGTTTGAAGACAATACAATCAGATCGACTCTATGGTTTCGGTCCAACTGTTGTTGCATTGGCAATCTAAGAGCATCAATATGCTACATGTATCATCAGGTATATCCGTGATCATACAAGTTCAATCAGGTCGGTAATTTGTTTCCGAATTCAAGGTCCCTAATCGGTGTGTTCGTGTAGATGGCGCGAGGCACTGGCGGCTTTGAAAGTCACACACACCAGTTGTTGGCACAACCAGTTGGTGACGCGGAATTTTACTTCTGAATTTGGTATACTGGAACTCTACCACATATTGTTATCGGATTATGTTCCAGACACATCCACTGATAGATGACGCCACATGAACACTCATCATCTTCCAACTTGAAGCATATAACCAGTAGCAATAGTCCACCCATGACGTGACCACACCAAATTGAATCTGGGAACTCGGTAATATCTCGCTCAAACGTTCGCGTGAAAGAGCAAAGCAGAATCCTAGTGCAAACCGCGCTAATATATTTCGGGAATACAGTGCTAACGTGCGGGAGCGAGTCACATATGGTGCAATATAACTTACAATTTTGGACATGGAAATATAATTACAGACTACACTGCTGGCTATGGAAGATCTTATCCATGTTTATGCTAAATCAATCCTTACTAATTGAGTCATATTATGTCGATTATTTTATATATATATATGCCTTCATCTCGCCCGAAGTGTAGAAAATCGTAAAAGGCAGATCTATAAATTCCAATTTAACTTCTTATTAATTTAAACCAATGGCAAAACATAATATTCTAAAAATAATCACAGAAAATTTGTTTTTGGCCCAAGGAGACAAAACTAATTGAGAGTTTCTCAGTATCTATAAGAAATATTTTACTGGTACACAAACCGGAAGCATTCTAAGACTATACTATAGTGCCTCCGTTCCAAGAATCATATTGTCCTGACACCTGTTATATATGATTTGTTTTGGAATGATATTAGGATGTCATTGGTGTCCTTCAATAGCGAACGTAAGTGGTCGTCAAGCATTTCAGAGTTTGTTTCTTCTGATTACACAACTGATCGAATTAAAATCACATGGACGGCTTCTAAAGCCTTAATGGCTCCATCTCTAATAACTTTCGATACTTTTAGTACATGACAAAGCAATCAACCCTACCTACCTTGTACAATTTAGTACTGAGGCGGTTGTGAAACCTCTCTAACATTGGAAGTTGTGGAGTTGTACACCTTCCTGTAGCATGCGTGCAGTCAAACTCGTATCAGAGCATTGCTAACCAGCAATCAGATAATTTGAATCTTTGAGCATCTCCTGTTGGGATGAGACGAGAATATCTCCTTCAGTAAGTGGAGTGCGGACAATGCTATATACATGTAAGGACAAATTGGCAACTGTATTCGAATAGGACTTCTAACCTGTCGATTCTTTTCATTACAGGCAATAGCGTTGTCATGGTACCCACTGTGTAGAGATTCTATTTTCTACTCTCTTTCCGTCATAACTCTTATGTTGGTAAGAACCACATACATCATTTGAATTTAATTAGTTAATTTGCGTCACGAGTTGTACATAGCACAATCTAAGTTGGTTGGTCAATTTGACGCAGACTTGTGTATACATACCAGAATGGAGATGTTGCACGTTGAAGATGTAAGGACATAAATCATTTAACATTGAAGTATAGGCGTCTGGTCCGACACTCATTATTCAGTCGTCGTCCATAAGAGAATTTCCGCGTCAATAATCGAAGACCTTTTTACGGTAGTCATCCCCATGTCCAAACAGGCATAACATGAAAATTGAACAAAGAGTAGCAGTCAACTGTTTTCAGCGAGACATCAGAATGTTCTGTCTATAAGATCCTATTTATTAAAATACTATACAAATCCTTTTGATAATAATCTAGTCGAATATTTTTTGTCTAGAAACAAGACGCTGAAAATATTCCTCGCCAATTAGAACAGAACTAGTGATACCGTTCATGTTGACTTTAAAAATTTAATTATCATTTTCATTCAAATTAAGCAACTATAGTTGGCGAGAAAGTAATCATATAATTGCGTTCCTTATGATCATCGTCATTAATGTATCCTTAAAACTCATTAATGTATCCTTAAAACTCGATATTATGTGCATAACAGGTTAACTTTCAAATAGGGCGTTCGTAGTAAATTTAACTAATTTGCATTGGTTATTTTGATGTAACAGTGACATGTTTTTATGTCTATTTATTTTCAGGTGGTATATGATAGCATAGTCACTTGGTACGAGTCCCTAGCCATGTTGCTGCTGTATGCTTTCTACATAGTCATTATGAGGTAAATTAAAACATATAATATGGTTATTCCCGTCTAATATATGTAGAAGGACCCATCCATCTTATTCTTAATGGATCACCTTGGTAATGGCTCCACTTTTCTAAGGCCCAGAAGCCGCGCGCGCCGAACAGGTTTTAGTGAAGGATTCAGTAAAGCTATCTCCTTCGAATACGGGGAGTTGTCACACTTAACCAGGTTTTTAATGTACCTTTACAGGCCAATAAACATCCTAGATTTCTTTTTCAAAATTTGAATTGACCAATCAAGTGCTTTGAACCTGAAAGATATCCCATGATGCGATGTTGTTTATATAAACACCATTACGCTCATTAGATCCGCGTCGATCCTAGGTCCCTTACTCTAGGACATAGCACCGAGGCTGATTAATGAAGATAGTTTGCTAAGTGTTGTCGGATTCGAGAGACGGTTTTGCCGTATAACTTTTGGATATAATATGAAGAAATTATGCACTGTGTTCGGTGCGTGATATAGCTACATGCAGAGTTTTCCTAGAAAATATTCTTCAACGGTCTAAGACCCATACAGAAAGTATTGTTTCGACCATAACCGATGACCAATTATGTGTCTTAAAATATAAGTAGCACACAGTTGCTGAATTGTTCACATTAGACGATCTCCGTCAAAGGAAGTTTTCAATGGAACGTTTTGCTATGGATGATCCTCTCCTATATCCATAATAACTTCGTAATAATTTCGGTAAGATTACTTAGAAATGGGTTTCATGAAATTGATAGAGATTTTGATATAAACTTTTGATCTCGAGTCCAAACCCCAATGACTGCCAAAGCAAGGGCTATGGGAGGCCAACCCTGCCAGCATTTGTTGCGTTGAGATTGAAATTGTGATTTCAATACATTGAAATTCAACCAATCATCAACATTTAATTTTAGTGTATTGAAAATACAATATCAATGTATTGAAGTTCAGCCAACGATAAGCTTCCAATAATTTCAATACACTGGACTTCAATTTCAGTACATTGAATTTAAATGTTAGTACATTGAATTTAAATAACCATTGAAATTCAATTTCAATTCCAAAACATTGAAATTCAGTTTCAATTTCAATACAATGAAAATCAATTTCAACCCTTATAAAAATGTACCATGGTCTACCATGGATTATGTCCCAAATACCGTGGTACACCATGGTACAATCTGGTACAGGCATGGTACAACCTAGTACAGGTATGGTATAGCCTGGTACAGGCATGGTACACCACGCAAAATCTATTGTATTACCATGGTACATGCATGGTAAATGTCCCAAAGTACCATGGTACTTTCAACATGGTACACCATGGTACATTTTTATAAGGGAATACATTGAATTTCAATTTCAATACATTGAATTTCAATTTCAATACATTGAAATTCAATTTCAATTTCAATACATTGAAATTTGGGGCTTTTTATTTGTTTTTATTTTAGCTATAGTTTTAAAACATTGGTATTTGTTCAGTGCAATGAAGTTTGGCAGGTATGGCCTATCATAATCATATCCTTCAGGACAATGGAACGCAATATTTCTTCCTGTATGCTGTCTGTGCCCACGATTGTATATTGTGTTCATATTCTCCCCTCTCTAGGTACAATCCCGTCTTAAGGCCTTGGGTGATGCAGAAAGTCCAGAAGTTACGCGATCCGGAATTCCTCGAAATTAATGGGACTATCATGCAAAACTTCAGCGTAAAACGATTCCAAGGAGACTACGGTAATTTGAGGAAATCGGAATTTTGTTACATTTTTTTCAAACTTTCGATGAATGGAACTTTTCTGGCACTAGAATTGTCAGAAATGTGTTTGTTTGAGCTACACGCTGATTATTCAGTCAGAATCCAGCTTTATCCAGGGTCACTACTGTTATATGGCACACTTTTGTTACTGTAGTATCAGAAAAATTAGATCCGCTCAGCCAATACCATTTTTATCCCAAATCACAGTTAATGTGAGGAGGTGACAAGATAACAAGCGTCTGGTCCGTCATTCATATTTCAGCCGTCGTCCATTGAAGAGTATCCGCGTCCATAATCCAAGGACCTATTCCATATTCCATATAACAGTATTAGCATCAAATTCAAAAAGACAATCATAGTATACATAAACAAAAGCTAGTTTCCTGCAAGAGAGAAGCGGTCAACAGTTTTCAATGATGCCGGCAAGACATCATGATGTTCCAATAATATCAAATCCGTATCGCTGATCAGTATTCTTAATCCGTATGATATTCGTTGTAAAGTCGTCATCTAGAGAATTATGTATCTAGTCTCTCTTTGATTGCGTCTGTTCATATGAGCACCATGAGGACCTTGCAGTACATGGGTTCATACGGCCCCTAGCGCCGGGTTATGCGGAATTAAGACACAAGTTACGAAATGTAACGCCATAGATTTTGCACGCTACGCTCGTATTTTGCTATCAGCATGCGATATGTATCACCAAATTTGAGAAACTTTGAGTGGAGGCGCTTGGTGGAATAGCCCTGTTTTATAAGTTTCTGCAACAATGTTTTGTGACGTTGATTAAAATCATCACATTTAACACAGGATCTAG